>JASVEL010010667.1:0-130807 GCA_032618575.1 Nicotiana noctiflora | reverse complement strand
AAAAAGTTTGGAAGTCTGATTTATTCAAAAGGGTGATGAGATAAATTTGTAAAACAACTTTAGAATAATGAGAACGACATTGTTCTTACGTTTAATATTGGTTGATTCCTATTCTAGTCATGTTCATTGACAACCATTAATCGTTGTTGCCTTGAAAAGGAGATTCCAAATAATAGGAGCAATTACTAGCTTCTTATAAAGGGATGGTGTTGATTTTGTCAACTTTTCTTTTTAGTCACTTTCAAAGACTTGACTATGATAATTGATCTTTTTAAGTGTAAGACAATATCGATGATAACTATTCATTTTCAAACTATTCATTCTCAACCATGTCCCAAAATATGAAGTCAATTTTTTATAAAAATGATTTAGCTGCACCACGAGATGTGTTTGGTACGGAGGAAAATATTTTTCTTAATTTTTTTACGTTTGATTGGATACAATATTTTGAAACATAAAATATTTTTTTCTAGAGAAACAAGTTCCTTAAAAATAGAAAATCAAAATAACTTGTTTGGTAGGATTAGGGAAAATGAGTTCAATAAGTAGCATTTCATGCGGATTATCTCCTCCCCACCCTCACCCCTCCCCTCAAAACCGGATCTCCGATCCATTTGCAAAAACTAGGGGTGTATCGGTTTTGGTGCAGTTTATCTGCAGATTTGGATTATCGATTTGATGCGATTTATTGATTTTCTTTGTACATCCCTAGCAAAAACTAGTCTTATAAAGTTAAAGAAAAAACTTAGATCATTTCAATTCTCAAATGGAATTGAGCAAACTTTGAGTTATATGCGTTGATAATGGAAATAATTTATAACGTGGAATTTTAACTTATATGAGAATTTCAATAGTTGTTACCAAGTAGTCTACAAATGAAGCGGTGATAAATATGTTCGAACTTGGTACCCTAGACAAAATAGGTAAAGAAAAATTCATTTTGATAATAAATAGCTGCAGAAGTTACTTAACAATTGTCAAATGGCATCTTTTTTATTTAAAAAAATACTGGAACTTATCCTTAAGTGATAGGATCATGAGTATTTATGACTCTTGACCTTTTGGCTTCAATCAAAAGTCGTCCCCATACGTTAGACTCCTTAGTCCTTACCTTTATCGGTCTGGTCAAAAGCTATACATTTTTTTTTAATTTTGTTAACTCCAACTAAAATGTGAATCAAATGGGCTTTGTTTTAAGCAAGTTAATATAATTCATTCACACACACAAAAAAAGGAGAAACTAATGATCATATAGGAACTCTATTACTCTATTGCAACTCAATCAAATATAATCTTCTGAATAGCTTCGATTTTTTTTTCCTTTTATCTTAAATAATTTGAAAGGAAAAAAATTTATAATGAAAACTTTACACAAAGTGAGAGTAACTTTTATATAGTATATGTCTTATATCTTTTGTGTGGGGTGTGGGGTTTTGACTGTTGAGCCCATGTATATACAGCATACCACATGCTTATGCATGTTTAAAATGTTAAAGAGAATACAAAACTGAACCCAGCTTTTTAGCAAGCTAATGTCATATAGGCCACAAAGTTAGACTTTTGAGTGCAGAAGGATAAACGTGATAAAAAAGAAAAAAAAAAAAAAGCAGAAGATTTTGACTTTACCGATACGTCAGACTTAAAATAATTATTTTTCCAATATGATGAAAAGGTACGTGGATTTGGTTACTAATCAGGAACTAAGCATAGAAAATGCGCGTCTTTCTGCAAATAATCCCAAAATAGACAAAAGGTGGCCGCTGGCAGTGGTAATCAATACTGATTAGTTATATACTCCCGGTCACTTTTACTTGTCTACTATGGACTTTGCACACTCCTTAACAAATTAGTAAATTTATCATGATATTCATATACACGAATGTATGTTTTTAATGAATTTAGGAAAAATAATTTGAAAAGAGCAATTAATATGATGAGTATAACAAGAAAAAAGAAATTAACTTCTCTTAAAAGTGACAAGTAAAAATGATCAATTAGGAAGTTACTGATGAATATTTTGGTAAAAATAGATATTTAAACAGTCTTATGATAAATGAACCTGCATTTAGTGTCCTCGAATATTTATTTATTAGTAACATTTAGAACTTGACTGTTAAGATAATGAATAAAACCACTGTGGTAGAAGGGTAAAAGTTCCTCCATCTTAATCAGCAATCTCATATTCGAGCTCTTAGAAAAATTATTTTTAGTAAGACGCACAAAAACCTAAAATACGCAAACCAGAGTTGCAAATAATAGGATGAAGCCAGAGTACTGCAAAGCCAATCTCAAATCTTTTGGGGAATGCATTTTCTCCCATGCTATAGTCTATAGACCGACCCAAAATCACAAGGAAAAGGAAAAATGATACAAGTAATAATCTTTTTCACTATTATTATCGTAAGTCTTACAAATATCGTTTCTGGAAAATGTGTGTGTGTGTGTGTGTGCTAACTTCATACCCCAAGAACAGACCTTTTTGTCTGTCTCTGTTTTGGATAGTTTAATACTAGTCTCCTCTTCAATAAAAAGCAGAGGAATACTGAAACTAATACCAAAACCAAAATGAAAAAAACTTCTAAATGAGGACCTGGTAAGCTGCAGCTCCATCCCCTTTGCAAAAACCTATTTGTGGGAGTGATTACAGGATCCATAACAAAATCCACCGTCATCGCTTCTTCCCCCAACATAATTCTGGTACTCCTTGCCTTGTATCCTGGCATTGTTGCTACAACTGCAAGTTGAGTTTTCAGGCACCAATTAGGATTTATTCAATCAAGAAGATTACATGATTAAACACAAGCAACCTCCAACTTCTAACTTATTTCCACATACTTGATCGTTAACAGTAACTTAATCGACAATCTCCATTTGAGCCCGCCTTACTCCAACACCCAATCATTTATCTTTTAGGAGAAATTAGGAGTTCCGTAAACTATGGAGTTCTCTAAATCTTAAACTTTTCTCTACACTAATATACAATCTCTAAGCAAACCCAAAAAAATCTTGCTAAACGTTGACCTAATGTAAATGTACAAACAACGATCAACTATTTTCTTTTGATACATATCTGATGTAGTGGGAAAATTCCCTGTATGCAAGTGGGATGTAAAAGTGGAGAACCTACACAAAATTATGGCTATGTCAAACGTGATTCTTTTGGTAAGCCAAACTACTCCAACCTGTATAAAGCATTTCCAAACCACTACTGATATACCATTTGACCACAAGCTTTTATAACCATCAATTTTTTCATGGCATCTTTTACTTCTCCGCACCTAATTTTACGAGTATACCTGAGGTGTATATCTTGCACGTATGTATGGAGATCTGTGAAGGTATCTCGGATTTGAGTTCAGCATTTGATAAAATAACATCTCCATTCCTTTTTGATCTTACTATCTCATGTCAAACCATGTTGGCTACCTTCATTTTTTATTTCTATTTTTTTTAGACTTAACCTGATTTTAAGTTTTAACCCCTTTCTTTCTCATTCATGATAGTTCATACATTTCATACTCTCCTTCCCACCCGTCTAGATTTTGGTATGATCCTAGGGTGCTTTTACCTTACGTTTTGTGAATAGCGGACTCACCTTCCTTCTTAGCTCTTTTATACTCTTCATAAAGACTAGTAACATTAGTTATTCAAATTTCTTGTCCTATTAATGAGAAAGAGAAGGCATTATTTTCTTTTTGATAAGTAACGAAACTAGTTTTATTTCCTTAATCTGCGGTTACCTTCATAATTCCCCCCAGGCGCCAGCAACCGGTGGTAATCGGCTAACGCTTCCCTTGCATGTATCTGAAGACAATGACAAGAACAGTAAGAAGACTGTCCTAGAAATATGAATTATCTCACAAGCCCTATTTAATGCCAAGACAAAAAGTGGTGTAACAGATGACATGGAATAAATAAATAAATGAATGAGTTACCAGTATCTGAAAAGCTAGCTAAAAGGAATAATCTGCCCAACTACAAACAGACTAGCCCCTATTTGCCCAGGCTGATGCCTTTAACTTCTTATTCCCGACAACAACAACAACAACCCAGTATAATCCCAATTAGTGGGGTCCGGGGAGGGTAGTTTGTACGCGGACCTTACCCCTACCACCCTAGGGTAGAGAGGCTGTTTCCAAATAGACCCTCGGCATCCTTTCTTCCAAGAACTTCCCACCTTGCTCTTGGGGAGACTCAAACTCACAACCTCTTGGTTCGAAGTGCAGGTTGGGGAAAATAGAGAGGGAAACAAAAGAAGAACCCCCACCCCAAAAAATAAAAGGTAGCTGGAGATTGGGGTTTCCACACAATAAAATATGAGTAGACCTGAAATATTACTTTTTACACATAATTTAAAGATTAGAGCTGAAGTAATTATGAGGGCCTAAATGAGTTTTAGAAATACTCTAAGATGAAGTTCCTGATATTGATATGAAGACACACAGTAAGACCGGGTGATACCACATCAAATCCAGAATATATCTTTACAACTTATGCACGATGACCAAAGGATTTGCAAATGAAGAACGCACCGTTGAATTTATTCCCTTTATAGCTATTAAGGCAGGTAAAGGCCTGCCTTCATCTGATGAGAAAATCCTTCCGTGTAGTCCTGTCTGCGTTAGATTAAATAAGGTAAGTGTAATGTGACGCATAAGTCTGCACTTTTTAAAAAGAAAAGCTGTCTCTTCACTTTTCAATATTTTAGCAATGTCACAAAGTACCAAGGCACCCACTGAAATATTTTGAAATTTAAAATTCTCAAAAATGGTAATTTAGACTCCACTTCGGGGCCACCTCTGTTAGTACCACATAAAAAAAACTTAAACTCTTACCTTAATAACTTTGCTTAAACACAAAGAGGATTAATTAAAGATGCGAGTAAAAGCAAATCTATCAAACCTTCAAAGTTAATCATCTTCTCTGCACCATTTTGGTCAGGTATTGAACTATCCTTTTCTTAAGCTTAAACAACAAATTAAGGAATAGACAGCCAGCATTCACTTAAACAGAATTATGAACCCTCCACAAATAGAAGGCAACCATAACCCAGACCTTCTATAAACTGCAAAGGAAAATCACCAAGATACTAGACACCTTGGTCAGGATAAGGTCATAGAGATCATATTATTCTTCTCACCTTAGATGATTGAGATTGTAATTAATAGCTAGCTGAACAAAGGTAAATTCAACCAGAGTGATTTTCTGGAAAAAAAAATCATTCTCCTAAAGTGAAGAACCGCAAAATGATAGATGCTATGAGGTTACCTTCACAAGGCTTGCGACAAGATTGAGCATACTCATCTTGTTATACTCAAAAAGAGTAGGAAGCTGCAAATAAACGAGTAGTTGTTTATAAATGGGTGATGCATTTTGAAACATTATATTTGAGATTATATATAAGGGGTTATCCACATAAACAGGACTTTATTCAAAAACATTATACTTCTATTCACCAAACCGTCAATACAAAGGCACTTAAATGAGGAGGATAAATTTCGAAAATAAATCAAGAAAATTGATGCAGAAGACACTTCAAGAATCATGCATTGTCAGCCAACTGCAAGTTCTACTGACAAAAACTGAGATCTAACCTCACGTGCATTAGGCCATTTGTCATCACTTATCTCTAGAGTCAGTTCAAAACAGCCAGCATGTAAGTAATTCCAGTCTTGCATGCCTCCATATATTGGATACCTGCAGCAGAAACATAGGAAACTCAGCTTTGTATGAAGCAATGGCAAAAGCAGCAGAAAAAGATAAAGCCTCAAAGGAGCTCTAAACCTGAATGTTAACACAATGAAATTTCATTGGATTATCACCATTTTTCCTTACCAATATGCACCATTTGTTATTCCTCCTGGAAACTCCTCGCTTAGAGACATGTTATGGTGGGAATGACTGTAGATGCTAGCCATGTGTCTGAATGTTTCATCATCTGGACAGCCATAATAATATTTTCTGAAAATGATACCAATATATGTTGTGAACATTATCATTAAAAATTAGTGTTGACATAAAAATATCTGAAGACAACTAGAGACTCGGGAGATCAAAAAATATGATAGCAAACCAAATAAGTGAAGAATGGTACTCTAAACAGATTAGGCCTCTCATTCAAAAATAAAATTTAAGGATAACAAACTATCATCAAACACTCACCTTTTGTTCTCAGTTCCATCCCATGGATAATTTGCTACAAGTGCTCCCTGTTGAAAGAGAACTATAAGTAAATCGCCGAAGTCAAATTCTCCAACATTTTCTTATTGATGAAGCAATGAGACAAAAAGAACAAACTCTTTATCACCAAAGAGACAACAGCATATGCAAACAAAATATTGCAAAGGACTGGGCAAGCAGTCGCCTTATTATGGTATAAAGATTTATTATCACAGGTTTTCTTCTTTTTTTCTTTTTTTGATGAAGAGGTTTTCTTCTTTCTTTTGTCCTCTATAAACTACTATCGCAGATTTTCTCCTGATCTGAGAGTTCCTCTTGACACCTATATCATTAATCTGTCTGGAAATTTCGTTTGCTTCCAATATAGTTTTACATTATAAGTTACTACTTACTACTTATCAGCAGAAGCTTCATTACTTGTACAAATCTGTTAGATCTGCCATTTGAAACTGGCCAGGTCAAACAAGGATAACCATTTCTTCTGATGCCTTATATGAAAGTGAAAACTTCATACTGAAAAAGGTCATTTAGTAGACAAAAGGATATGAGCACAAGTTTGAACAGAAATCACCACACTACTAAAACATAAAGTGACACAAGAAACATTATGAAACACAAAATAGTTTACTTTGCTAAAAGTGCAAAAGCGACATAACTAATACACCTACTTAACTACAACATAAATAAAGGACATTCAGATGCAACGCATAAGTTAGATGAAAGAGTAACTGAATGCTTACCCCGTGCAGACTAGCAGATGCTGTGAAGTGCATTTCCTCCAACCAACGCATAATGGCTTTTGTTTCAGGTTGATGTGCACCAGGATCATCATTTATGGGAAAGAACTTTGTCATTTCATGTTAGTTAATCATTGTTATAATTAGTCTACATAGGAGAGAGAGGATAAGAACTTGAAAAGATAAAAACAAGAACAACCTTTCAATAAGAAGTGGATTTGTGACAAAACTAAGAGTAGCCTATTTAAGTGAAGTTAACATATTCCACACAAGCTTTAATATCAATTCAAAGAAATTTTAAAGGACAAACAATATATAGTTAAAGTAGAACTCGACCTCAAAGACTAACCTCCAACGTCTCACAATAAACATTATCGAAAAATCAATAGAGGGATTTATTTTTAAAAACCACATTCTAGAAATCATGTTACAAGCATGAATGCTGAGCAAATATTGAAGCAAACAGTTTCAGCACTTCGCGAAAGATGTGAATCAACAACCGCTTCCACCCCCTCCCCCCCCTCTTTCTTTGCATTTTCAACAAGAAACAAATGATTAATTATGTAGTTTATGAAAAAAAATTGTGGTACTAATTAATGATCAAGGTAAGCCTACTGATATGGTTAAATGTCAACTTAACTTATTAAAGGGACATTCTTCTTTCTGGGATCAGTTGTTCAAATATAAGATTATAACCTACATTTCTTTTGATGAATATAGCCTATATTAGTTTTTTTTTTTTAAGTAAAGAATGGGAGAAAAATTTGTCTCTAAACTGATTATACCAAGTTAATGACTGCAAATTGTTGAAATGTGTGATCATCTCATCTAAAAGCATAAGTTGTTAGGTAGAGCACACTTATATTTACTTAATTATATTTCAACAACCCCCCCCCCCTACGTGCAGCTCTGATTCTTTTTCATGGACCAAACACGTGGAAATTCTTTTTGATAATGGGTGGCGTGAGACTCGAATCCAGGACCTCTGCCTACTCTGATACCATGTTAAAGTGTGTGACCATCTCATTTAAAAGTTTAAGCTGTTAGAAAGAGCTCACTTTTATTTACTTCATTATGTCTTCAACAGAAATTATCCTCTACGAAGATCTCCAGACTTTCTTTGTTTTAGAAGTTGCAATAACCCTACTCGCTTTTCCCACTACTCAGAAGAGGACTCTGGGCTCCTTTTTTAATGAAGAGGCCCAATTTCTCTTTTCAGCCCAGTTTCAACAAACAACAACAACAACAACAACAACCCAGTATAATCCCACTTAGTGGGGTCTGGGGAGGGTAGTGTGTACGCAGACCTTACCCCTACCCTAAGGTAGAGAGGTCTGTTTCCAAATAGACCCCCGGCATCCTTCCCTCCAAGAACTACCCAGTTTCCTTCACCTCAATGGAAATTAACAGACCCTTTAGTCGATGAAATAGAGGCAATTTCTCTATCCCCTCACAACAGAGCTCTTTCTTCAGAAGCAAAAAAGAACGAAGTAAGAGAACTTCCTCTCTCAATCACACAGGAGGATGAGCAACAGGTACATCACGAAGATGGAGATAACTATGAAGATGCCATGACTAATATAGAGGGCGAGGGTATTTTAATTGACGGGGTGGGAGGCAGCAATGACATGCAAGTGGCAGTGAAAACTGGGCTATCGAGGAAGCTGAACCTCTGAAGAGGCAACTGCAAAGTGATGACTTAGAGGGGGAGATGGACGCAACCGTATGGGTTCATCAGAATGTAATCAAGCTTAGCAAACAATTTGGGGTTGACTTCCAGGGATGTGAAGAAGATGCCTCGGCTTTATTCAAGAAGATTGATAGATGCAGGCAATCGAAGAGGCAAGAACCAGAACCAGTAAACACGGTAACTCCCAGGAAGAAAGGCAGCCAGGAGTTAAAGGGTTTGGTTTTCGACATGAAGTTCAAAAGTTCTGGGACAAGGAACAGGGGGGGAAGAAATCTCATTAGTTGTGGGATTTATTCATCAATCTCAGACGCATCAGATGGTCAATGCCAGGAAGAACATTTGAACTACTGTCAGGCTGGAATGAAGAGGGGGAAGTGCACTGCCTCCAACAAAGACAGATGGAAAATTGTCCCTGCAACTATTTGGTGGACAATATGGAAGGAGAGGAATGCAAGATGTTTTGAGGATTCAACCAGTTCTATTCAGAAAATTAAGATGAATTGTATTCTTCTTTTTTGTTTTTGGTGTAAAGCAGAATATAATGATAAATTAGAGTCAATTCTACAGGTCCTAGATTCCTTGTAAGAAGAGTAAGGATTAGAATAGGGAGCTTTGTAGACTTTTGTAAACTCTCTCTTTTGGCTTCCAGCACTAAGGTAGTGCTGAAGATTGATTAATACAAACATACTTGTTACATTGTCAAAAAAAAAGGTAACAATGATCATCATGTTCCTGTCCCTTGACATATGATAGGTCTAACTTACATCATCAAGCTCCTATGTCTGACAATTTTTCACTACATCAGAGAACTGATCACTCTGCAGTGACTCCAAGTTCCTTTCTTTTAATAATTTTTGAAAGTTAATTAGCTAACTCCTAATTGTGGAAGAACTCCTTTTACTAGACCTTAACGCCTAAACTCCACAGATGTTCGGATGACATTTTTGTTCACCATACAGCTCAAATGTGGGATTGACAATCCATAAGCCATAAGCTGACACCAACTAATCTTGGAGTGAGGTGTTATTGATTGATTGATATGGTCCTAATGTAGTTTCCTTCGCAATGTATGAGCTGGGATGGGAAGTTCCACTCCAAAATTTACCTTACGAAAAACATTCATATCTAACTTTAGAATAACATAATATCCACCAGTACAGTATGTCAAGAGATACCTGGTCAGGAAAGTCTCGGTTCAAATCAATATTGTTCGCATTTCCACGCCTCCTCAATGAAAACCCATCTGGATTCATTGATGGGAGTATGTGAAGATGAACATTGTCTACAATCAGGGTAGCCTGTACAAGCCATAATATAAAAAAAATTGAATTTCGAAACTATGAAAAAAAATATGAAAATATCTTTTCTGAGTCATCCTAGGATAAGGAAAAGGTTTTATTAAGAACAAAGTTAGTTCAAAAGAAGAGTTCTTTCACCCAATACCACAATGTTGCTTAAGACAACATGAATCCTGGCTGTATTTGGTGAACAGTGTGGACAGAAAGAAATTTAAGATGGTTTGAGGACAATCCAATTCTACTCAGAGATGAAGTCGAGCTGCAATTTTTTTGTCTTTTGGTGTTAAAGGGACCCTGTGAATGAGGCCGAATCAGTTTTAGATCGCATAGAATACCCTCGAAGAATAGAAGAGGGGTATACTTTGGTTTTGCTTCCATCTGTACAGCTTTGTCAGCACCATCTTAGTGCTGACGTTGTGAATAATAGTTACCTTTTCAGGGGAAAAGGAAAAAAAAAAAAAAGGGGGGGGGGGGGCACAGCAAAGTTCCTGAAGCTTTTCCAGGCCTCATAAAATAACGAATTCAACCATATTAGAAAAAGATGTTCATAAACTCATCCAAACAAGAACAAACAACTTCTACTGGGTTGAAACCAAAAAATTCTTGAAGGTTCCTGTAAAATAAAATCCAGTAGAACCAGAAGACTTCCATTCTTTAGAAGGAATTCCAAATTCATGCCATGTAGATACTAAATAGTGATTTTGACAAATGGCAAGTGAATTGGTTTCTCGACAACCAATGCTTCAACATTGACCAAGGAACACAATGAATAGTTTAAAACTTACTATCTTTCCTTGTTCATTTCAACCTAGAACATTCAAATGTTTTGAAGAAGAATTATTTTTTTAAAGAAGAACATTCATCTATTTGGTAAAGATTGACTTTTCCCCCAAAGTCATGTAAAAATTGTTCGGATGCTTTCTTACTTGGATATCTTTTCACTAGAGAAAGATTTTCAAGATTAGAAACATAAGTTTTCTGCATTGTCCAGGGAAAAACCCCAATATTTTTCAATGCTTCTAGTACATATCAACAGCAAAGAGAGGAAACACAAGACTAGAATCCAGCAAGATACATGAACTTTCTAAATAGGAAGATATTTAACCAGAGAAGTCAATTACCAAGGGATCCTTCATATAATTATCACAAAGCCAGTTTGCCAGAAGAATTAGAAGCTCACGACCTACAGGTTCATCCCCATGCACGTTGCCAATGTACTGCATTACGAAGCCTGCTGAGTAATTTAATCACCAAATAAAATTGCTCCAAGAAAATACTGAAAATACTTAATCAACTATATAAAGAAAACAATGAAAAGAGGAGAATATGTGGAATAGTATTTGTAGCACAAGAACAGCTATAGCTCATGCAGAAACTAAGTTCCAACATCTTAAATCAATGCTATATTTCTCGGGGAATGCAGGCTGAGAAAGCCATAAAGCTACAGATAGATTGTGTTCTTAGTTCATTCAGTTAGCCAGAAGAATTGTAAAATGAATTGCAAGAAAGATATCTTTTTTCTTTTCCAGTTACAGCCAACAACAACAACAACTACCCAGTGTAGTCCCACGCGGTGGGGTCTAGGAAGGGTAATATGTACGCAGGCCTTACCCCCACCTGCAAGGGCAGAGAGGTTGTTTCCAATAGACCCTCGGCTTAGGGCAGTGTTTTTGAGAGCGCAAAGCGCAAAAAAGCGACGAGGGCTTGCCTCGCTTCAAAAGCGAAGCGCACGCTTTATTGAAGTGAAGCGCAATTCTTAAAAAACATAATGTAAAATTATAAATAATCAAAAACATCAATTTAAATACTTAAAAGTAGGTACTAGGTACCACCAAATCAATAAACTGAAAGTACATATAATATATATAAGCGAAAATAAAATCAATAAACTGAAAATACATATAATATATATAATAATTAATTAACTGAAGTTTGAAAATAAACTGAAATTATATAAAGTTATAATAATTAACTGAAATTATATAAAGTTATAATTATTAACTGAAAATAAACTGAAATTATATAAAGTTATAATAATTAACTGAAAAAAATGAAATTATATACATTATAATAATTAACTGAAAATAAATTTATTATATAAATTATAATAATTAACTGAAAATAAACTGAAATTATATAAATTATAATAATTAACTGAAATTATATAAATTATAATAATTAACTGAAAATAAACTGAAATTATATAAATTATAAAGTTATAATAATTAACTGAAATTATATAAAGTAATAATATAATTATATAAAGTTATAATATAATGTAATTATATAAAGTTATAATAACTGAAACAGAGGAAGAAAAGTAAATGTATAATAAATGTAATTATATAAAGTTATATATACACATAACAGAAAAGAAAAGTAAAAAGGAAAACTTCCTTCCTCTGTTATGAGCGGAGAAACAGAGGAAGAACGAGAGAAGAACGAAGAACGAAGAACGAGAGAACAAGCAGAACGAAAAAAAAAAAAAACGTGAAGAACTCAAGAACAGAAGAAGAAAAGAGAAAGGAGAAGAAGAAAAGAGAAAGGAGAAGAAGAAATTACAGAAAGGAGAAGAAGAAAAGAGAAAGGAGAAGAAGAAATTACCTGGGTCAGCAGTGGAGAAAGGAGAAGAAGATGAGCAACTCTAATTTTTGGCAAGGTCAGAAAGAACGAGAGAAGAAGAAGGTAAAAAACCCTAATTTTTGGTCAATTGTCCAAGGGGAAGGGGTTTTTGGTTGATTTAGGGTCTGTAAAAAACAGACCCAAAGCTTTTTTTTTCTTCAAAAAAGTCCCCCAGTGCTTTTTTGTAAAGTAGCGATCGCTTCAACGCTTTTTCCGCTCCGTCGCCTCGTCGCTTTTCACTGTGAAGCGCTCGCTTTCTCATATCTGGTCGCCTCAGCCTCTTGGAAGCGAGACTAGGTCGCATCGCCTCGCTTTGCGCTTAAAGCGACGAAGCGAGCGCTTTTTAAAACACTGGCTTAGGGGAAGGAAAGGAAAAACAAAAACAAAAGAAAATTAGTAACTCCAGCAGGAATCAATACATAATTATGTAAACATAGACCATAAATAACAAGACATGCCAAAGGAAAGGTAAACAAAAAATAGAAGCAAAAGGGCATCCACAAATATTTATTTAGTCACATCCCGTAAATAAAATGGCATGCAATAACAACGACCACTAACTACCAAAAGGGCGCACTACAATACACAGACCATCTATGGAGAGCCCCACCAAACCCCGACCAACCTAGGGAGAGAATTGCGAAAAATTCTAACAGCTCCTATCCTACAACCCTGATACTAGACCTCCAGGCTTTCCTATTAAGGCTTAAATCCGCATCCTAGCCATGTCGTGCCTAATCACCTCTCCCCAATATTTCTTTGGCCTCCCTCTGCCTCGACTCGCGCCAACCACCGCCAACTGCTCACAACTCCTCACCGGGACATCTGGGTTTCTCCTCCGCACATGCCCGAACCACCTGAGCCTCGCCTCCCGCAGCTTCTCATCCACTGGGACCACCTCCACCTTCTCCTGAACAACTTCATTCTTAATCTTATCTAACCTGGTGAGCCCGCACATCACCAGCCAGCCAACATTCGGTTTATTACATCCAACATTCGATTTATTACTAACTGTAGGAAAAAGTAGTTTACTGCAGCTTTAGGACTCCATTTCTCTCAGTTTTCTTTCCTTTTTATGTTAAGTGATCCTATGCCTTTTTTTGCTATTGTTTCGTTGTTATAGGGGAGGAGGGCATTCCACCTCTGAGTTTCAGCAGTTCAACCAGAATGATAACGTCTCAAATAGTAGGGGAAAAAACCGGAATTTAATTGCAAGGTTACCCAAGGCGTTGTCCTAAACATTTTTTTGATCTTACAACAAAAGGACCCTTTTTTGTGATAAGTCATAGTGTTGTTTCTAACATAGAGCAAAATGCTGAACTTGCAAGCTAAGGCACGTCTGCTTTCAATTTATTCATAATTAAATAAAAGGTCAAAAAGGAACACCTGTGAGTATTAACTTTTCAAATTATGCACTATTCAGCTCTAGTATCACAGAGAATAAGAAAGATTCAAGAATCCACATTACCCCTGACAGCTTGCCACCTTAAGCTTGAGAAAAGAAACTACAAAGCTTTTGTACTACAGTCGTCACAGAATTTTATTTGGTTAGCTCAAGAAGCAGGATGAGGAGCAAAGGTTGCAAACTAAGTACAAGCTGCGGCTTCATTATCATCAGTTATTCAATAAGTTAGAAGTGGATTCACAAGCTATCACTAGTTTAACCTTCACGACTAAGGCAAATGCTAGAACAAACTGAAAAGAGATATCTTCTAACAGTATACAAAAAACAATATGTTACCTCAGATAACACTTGTAAATTCAAGAAAGTAATTAATGGAGATATCAGTACCTTAAAAGCAGGCTCAGCCTCTTCTTTGCCTGGCTTGTCAGAGATTTCCATCACCCACTGTTGGTAATCCCAGTCAGTTATTAATATTAAAGGTATTTCTCCACTTTGGAACAAATACAACAACATACCCAGTGTAATCCCAGAAGTGGGAGGCCATCCACTTTGGAACAAATGCAAGGAAAAAAAGAGGAAGATATCATATGTAGATTTAAGAACCAGGAGGAGAAAAGCATTACCAGTGGAACTCCCAGCACACTCTTTCCAATGCTGATCGTGCATTCCAAAAACCCCTCAAAGAGAGAAGAAAAATGAGTTAGGTGTTAAAGCAGCATAGTTTAGAATTATACTACAGATAGCTATTGTCCACTCATGAGCGGAGGCGGAGCCAGGATTTGAAGCTTGTGGGTTCGGAATTCTAGTCCTTTTAAGCTACTGGGTTCTAAATTAATAATTTATACATATTCAGTACATTTCTTAAAACAAATAAGAGTTTGGACTAAAGCTACTGGGCTCTGTTGACCCCCAACCACAACGCTAGCTCTACCCCTGCTTATTAGGGAAAAAATTATCCATCAAGGGATCCACAAAGTAGCACTTCTTATCTGAGTGTAAAAAACAATTATGTTAAACTGCAATACACAAACACATGCAGGCTGCAGCACACCAGGTCTCAGACTACTAGAAGTATGAGATGCACCTCCTCCATTATCATTAATCCCATAATCCTTTTTTCTTCTTTTTTTCTAATGAATTAATTCCCATTATCATTTCACAAAAATATACTCGTAAGAGCGAGGAGTACAATTTTTCTGTTTGCTTGTCTCTTATTTGTGGATCACATGCAAGTTAGACACGATAAAGTTGTACTTTACTACCACTAAAATTGGAAAAGTCAAAAGTAGTTTAATAAATTACTGCTTGATTTGCAAAGCAAAGCACAATACTTGTGCATCATATTTGATGGAATAGGAGACTCTTCGAGTTCAAAATCACATTTCTGAAGCAGCCTATCAGAGATAACTACTGTAGAGTTTATCACAATCCTCGTTAGCAGAGGTTCTAGAAAAGCAATGCTACCTGGACTAGCTTACTATGAATTTCTCATATTAGGTGAAGTGTTATGCCATTTTTATTGTTCGTATCGTACTTTGAAAAATCCACATGAAATACCAATTACCCCCGTCACCCGAATTGACATGGTACAGAAATGAAGATCCAGGTAATAAAGCTTAAAAAGAATAACATAAAATCGTCCAACCATCCACCCAAGACAACTTCCCCCTTGTAGTGCTACAGATTGTTCTAAATAATAAGACATTAATTAGCCCGGTCATCCAAGTATATCAGCATATTAACCATTACTTTTACATTGCAAGGATGTGCTTTTTGAGAAGTAATCAATTAAGTTTCTTAAGATAAAACCCAATGCCAAAAGGCATTATAAGAATCTACAAATTATTTTTAACCGGAAAGAGAGAGAGAGAGAGAGAGAAAGGAATCTATAAATTCTTGATCCCCTGAAGTTACCTGTAGACTCTTGATATCTTACTGCACCTACGGTTCAATGACATGATAGCATTCTCAAGATCAGAATTTGACATGTAATCTTTTGCTAATTCTTCACTGCAAGTACAAAAAGAAGATTCTATGTCATTACACTAAATTGTAAAACAAAAACGAATAAATACAAGAACAAGCATAAAAATGAACTTCTAACACTCTTTTTGGTCGAGTATAAACGTACAGTCTTTTCAAGTGCTGTTCCTCAGTGAAAGGAACGCTTGTATCAGCAAATAAATGTCTAGCTGAAGCTGCAGAACTACTATTGGCAATACCTACAATTGGTAAAGAAAAGAAGAGCATTTCATTAAACAAGAGTCAATCTTTAAAATAAATTATCGTTCCCTTTTTCTTATACCTTAAATACAAAATCAGACAACCATAGATATAGCATTCAATTCTAATTCAAAACAAATCCACCAAAAGATAGTACGAGTAATTAGTTAATTAATGGAGCAATTACACGTACTATACTTCTGCTCAATATTAATTAATAACCTTCCATATTGAAAATAATAATAATCAATACCCATCATTGCTAAGCACAAAATTAACAAAGAAAACCCAATCAAAGTGCTTAAATTTTCCACACAAAAAAAACAGTATGCTATAAATAGATCAAGGAAGCAAAACTAGAAAGCTAAATTTAGAAGGCAGCGAGAGAGACCTGATAGGTTAGTGGAGCTGCGAAAGCCGCCTCTGGCGAAAGTGAGATGAAAAAGGGAAGAAAATAGAAGAGAGAAAACGAAGAGATTCATCATCGTTGAATCTGAATGAAGAGTAAAGAGTTTAGTGGTATGACTCTTTAAGAGAGAGAGAGAGAGGAAAGGATTCACCATTTTTGTTTTGTTTGCTGAGCTTTTTCTTTTGATCGTTTATTGCGGTTGCCGGAAGGGATGGGGAACAAGCACGTCACTAGCACGTGATTGTCAAAAGCCTCTTCCTCTTCTTTTTCTCTCCAGAATGTAGAAAGGAAAAAAAAAGGAATGTATAGCTAAGCCGTGTTATATCAAATCAATCATTAAATAATTTATTAATATTTATATTTATATCTATACTACATTAAATAATTTATCTATATTTATATCAATCAGTATTTTAAAAGCGGGACATAAAACAGGGCGTTTTACCCAATACAAGACGAAAGCCCTAAAACATGGGGTGTAAGGGCATCTCCAATCTTGCGCTCATCCCCATAATAAGGGCAATTTTGAGGGAAATTGTCCTCCAATCCTCCCCATTTTTATCCCAAAAATGGGGATAAATAGTGTTCCCTTAATATGAGTATACACTATTCATCTCCCCCATTATTATTCACCATTATTTTTTTATTATTTTATTATTTAATTTTTTATTTTATCTCTTTATATATTCTTAATGATATTTTGTAATATTAATATTATATCTTAGCTTTGATGTATAATTTTGATAAATTAATTTTTACGTATTTATTATTTTTATGTAAAATTATATGTATTTAATTAATCTTGTATCGCAATGACTTCTATTTGAATTATTAGTTAATCTATAATAATTACTTACAAATTATATTATTTAAAATTTTATGGATTTTTTTAATTATGCAAATATTAAATTAATAAAATAAAAGATAAAATTTGTTTAATGAAAATTAAAAAATAAAATTGAAATGAAAGATAATAATATAATATAGAAGAGAGAGAAGAATATAAAAAAGTTAGGAGAAAAAATAGGAGAATGGTTAGAGTAAGTTATCCCAAAATGGGGAAATCCCCATTTTGCAGATTAAAAATGGAGGCAAGGTTGGAGATGGCCTAAGTTCTATGGATCTTTAATTTTATAATTTGATCATTTGTAAAATAATATTTAAAATATTTTTATATGTGAAAACTACATTAAAAGTATGTAAATACAACAAAAAAAACATAGGAGAATTATTATAATTGTTTTATATGTGAACTAACAAACAAAAATATAAACGCCTAATAAACCAAACAATATAAGGACCAACTTAAATTATCGTGGTTATAATCTGAATACCTCATGTGCAATAGTAACAAAAATGAATGCCAATTTTGCGGATACAAAGACTTAACACTGCCTTTATTTTGCAAATAAAGTATTGTTGGATTAAAATACAAAAAAAAAACATTCAATCTGAACCAGTAAAAAAAAATTTTACTGTGGGAGGCTTGGAGCACATGCAATTGAAAGAATTACATATGAATCTATGAAATTCCGATTACACAATTTCAATAGAACAAGAAAATCAGATTTAAGGATGGATAATATCTACTTAAACTATTTGGAAAGGAAGTGTAGATGGGCATAAAGCAGAAAGAAACAAAAAATATCAAAAACGTAGTGAGAAAGATTAAGTTATACCTTTGGACTAGTGGACTTAATGTGAAACAGAGAAGTCAACATTGTAGGTTTTTTTTTATTTACTTCTGGTAAGTTTTGTGTGGGTAAAAGTGAAAGGGTTGAGAAAAATATTGGGAATTGTATAAATTATTCCTAATTTGGCTAAGTTCCATAAGGCGTAAGTCCCAAAAAAAAGCATACATTTCGCCTAGGCGTGCGCCCCAGTGTACAGTGTGTACGCCCCAAAGAACTTCACCTTTTTTCTATTGCTCTAATGCGTTTTCAGCAAAGTCGAATTTAGGATTTCAAGAGTATGGGTGCATCATTATCCGACCATTATTTGATTTGGTTCTAATACCATCATTACTTTATAGAACTATCAATAATAGCATCATTATTTATAATTACAAGTATTAAACTTAATATTTAATTCAATAATATATCAAAAGGTGAACCCAAAAATAGAAGAATGCATGACAAAAAAAGAAAAAAAAGAAAGATAAAGCATGGAATTTGAACAGAATAGAAAAGAAAAAAAAAGAATTAAAAAAATGGGTGAGAGACAGAAGATAGGGAGGTGGATTCAAACACTAAACGTAGGGGTCAATGGTGCACAAAGCTACCATTGCACCAATTGCTCTTTTGACAGTGGGTTCCCACGTGGAAAATTAAGTATTTTATCCGAAAATATCCTTGCGATAACAGCCTAAGGAGGGGAGCATGGGTACACGTGCCCCACACCCCTCCACATGGATCCGCCTGTGGTTTTCAGTATGCCCCCGCCCCGGGACTCTCCTATTACTCGCCCAAATAACGCCTTTATAAACACTGATATCTATCTATATTTATACTACATTAAAAGTACCAAGATCATTAGCGAAATATCTTCGGCCGTTTTTATCCACTAAAAATAAATTTTACATTAAACATATTTGTAATTTAAATTACTTTCCTAATATTTTAGAATAATTAAATCACCTAAAATTATGTTATCAAATATTACCTTATTGAACTAAGAAAGAAATTCTACTTTTTAACCTTTGGCTATCATGAATGAAGTTATTCGGGAGAAGGTGGGGGTGGCCCCAGTGGATGAGAAGATGCGAGAAGCGAGACTCAGGGTGGTTTGGGCATGTGCGGAGGAGAAGCCCTGATGCACCGGTGAGGAGTTGTGAGCGACTGGCGGTGGTTGGCGTGAGTCGAGGCAGAGGAGGCCTAAGAGGTATTGGGGTGAGGTGATTAGGCAGGATATGGCTAGAATGGGGATTTCCGAGGACATGACCCTTGATAGGAAAGTTTGGAGGTCTAGTATTAGGGTTGTAGGGTAGGGCCTTCTAGAATTCTTAGTACTTCTGTTAGGGGCTGAGTGGGGTTTGGTAGCGATCTCTATAGTTAATTAATGTATTGTATTGTGCCTCTTATGGTAGTAACCGATTGGTATTATCGCATGTCATTCTACTTTTGGTTTTATGTTTAGATAATTATTTATTTGATTTATCCCGGATTTACTAACATTGTTTTGTTTTGTTTTGTTTGTTGATTTTCTCTCTCTTTTTCTGAGCCGAGGGTCGGTCGGAAGCCTCTCTACCCTTTCGGGTAGGGGTAAGGCCTGTGTACGTATTACCCTCCCCAGACCCCACTTTGTGGGAACATACTGGGTAGTTGTTGTTGTTGTTGTTGTAACCTTTGGCTATCATAACATATTAATTAATAAGAAAGTGTGAATTTTTTACACCCAATAAAATACTATATAATAGTATTTTATCTGAGTTCTTTAATAATATTTACCTATAATAAAGGGCAAAAATTTAAAACTAGTGTTTTTTCTTTTCATTTAACTTGATATTTGTCACACAAAAAAATATATTCTGAAATTCCTCAATTTTATGTTAAATATTATTAGAAACACATTATTTAATATTTATTTATTATTTTTTAATATATAAGAGCTTATTTAGTTATTGATTTGTTTCTTAACTGAATTATGGGGAAAGTTAAAATTTGTTTTTTTTTTCATTTCGAAATTTGTTCTCTAAGCCGAGGGTCGATTGGAAACAGCCTCTCTATCCTTTTGGGTAGGGGTAAGACTTGTCTACATATTACCCTCCCCAAACCCCACCTTGTGGGACTATACTGGGTAGTTGTTGTTGTTGTTGTTTTTTATAAGTCTTACACGTATAGTATATATAATGCTAGAAAAATAAAATAAAGGAAAAATAAAAATATTTAAGAAAAAAGAGGTATGAGTTCTTGGACAATAGCATTGATAGTTTTGTTTTTAAAATATACTAATAATATTATTCAATAGTTTACTTTTAACTTTCGAACTTTTTAAATGCACTATTATAATTAAGACCAATATTGAGCAGAAATTAATGAAAGGCACAAAATTAACAAGATAATTTATGAGAATCTTTAATTTTAAATTCATAATACATTTAGCTAAATATGAGTGGGTATATTAACTAGCTTTCAACTATAGATTCTCTTACAAGCTTGCTTTATTTGTTTGTTTTTCTATGTCTTGTTTGTTTATTATTACACTTTGATTTTGTGTTTATTTAAAGTTTATAGATTATTAGTTACCAGCTTATATGTTGTAAGTTGCATCCTTCAAGATTATTTAGATTACTAAGGTTCTTGCACGTGAAACTGAAATTATAAACTTGGAACGAAATTTTAGGTTGAATTATTGATGAGGACTTCTAAGATAGTTTCTTAATTATTGAGTTAGTTATATACAGCTAATATTCATTATCATCTTTAGGAACTTAATTACACTTTTATTTTATATTATAATACTTTTTCTTAAATAAATTTACATTATCGTCTGTGATATATCTGACTTGATTTTGGTTAGATTTGACGAGCGTGGAGGCTAGTTTGAGGGACAAAGGCATCGCGGGCTAGAGTTTTCGCCGGTTCGAAGTGGGTAATACTTATAAATAATGTCATGAGGGTTTGAAACCCCAGACTTGCACATCATAGTGTCATAATGTGGTGACTTGCACGCCAGGTATGAGCATGGGGTAGATCATCGTTGAGTATTGTGACTTGGTCCGTCCCGATTGTTGATTTTACTGTGTGATTGACTGAAAACTACTTGATGCTATCATGATTTGGGCTGATTGCCATGTTTTGGGCTTCGTGTCGAATATTTGAATCCTTCCGGAATTAAAATCACTATTTTTTTTGCATTATTTTGCATATTTTTATCTCGGTTCAAGGTTTAAAATACTATTTTGCAAACTCAGCCATCTTTCTAAGATTTGAAAACTTAAATGATATTTTAATGATATTTTTAGCTGAGAACTGCTATGTTACTATTGCTCAAGGGGCTTATGTGTATTCATGACTATGCATGGATCGGACTGTATGCCACAACAGTGTGATATTGATATTGCGCCTGGGCTGTAGGAGCCCCTCCGGAGTCTGAACCCCCCATAGTGAGCGCCGGGCGCCCAAATGGATCGGGCTGTATGCCGCAGCGTCACATGTATTGCATTGCATCCATTCATTGTTTCTGTTTGTACTACGTGGCATGACATTTAGCACTCATATATTATTGGCATACATGTATTACTTGCCTTGTTTACCAGATACCCTAGTGTAAATTGCTAAAGAAGTGATGTGCCCGAGGGGATGATTTGTGTACGGACTTGCACTATTTGATATCGTATTAATGTGCTTAACTGTTAATAATGAAAGAAAGAGATATTTTCAAAAGAGGTTTTAAACTGAGCCAAATATTTTATAAAGGATTTTCATAGAACTACTGATGTCTAAAAAGTATTGTACTATATTTTATAGCATGAGGTAGTGCTCTTGCGTGGTTTCTTTCCTCTCAACATTATTTACTCTTATTACCACTGAGTTGGAAGTACTCACTTTACTTCGTGCACTATGTGTGCAGATTTAGGTATTTTGGGAGCTTAAATAAGCTAGTTGCTATTTCAAAGTTTTATTGGAGTTGTCAAGGTAGCTACCTGACGTTCGCAGAACCCGACTCTTCCCCCATCCCTTTATTGTTTTTTGCAGTTTTGATCATTTGTAGTATTGGAGTTTTATTACTCTGTATTGTTAAAGGCTCTAGACTCATGACCCGCAGGTATTTGGGAGATTATTCAGTTTGGCTTCTATCTATCGGTTAAGATTTTAGTTTTATTGTTGATAGTGAAATTCAAATAATTGGTTTGAGCTTCATGCTCGGGTTGAGAGTGTAAATGGTCGGGCTTGCCTAGCTAGTGTTTTAGGCACCATCACGACCGGATTTGGGGTCGTGACAAATATTTTTCCTTATTTAATCTTCTCCCATAGAATTCAGCTTACTCACCGCCAACCTTTTCTTAGCCTTTTCTTTTCTGACAAAAATATATTTCCTTATTTAATCTTCTCTCATAGACATCTTAATTGCACAAAATCACGTAGGAAAAGAATAAGCCAGTTATTTCTATAAAAGATGACATTGTTTCACATTGTTCATTGTTCTCTAAAGGTGTTGGTGTAGATCGAAACAATTTTCTCAAAAGGTATTACTAGTTATCTCTATTGTTTCCATTTTTTTATAATTGAGTAAATTTTCGTTTTTCGTAATTGAGAAATGCTTTAGGGTCATTATATGAAATAGAAAAAAAACAATGACATCTTAACTTTTATTGTAATTATTTTTTGTGTGGTACTTCTTAGTTTTTTGGATTACTTTTAAGTTTTAGATATCAAGGTCTTTTACATTGACATAGTATTATGTTCAAATTGTATATCTTTAGAGATTAATAATTTGTGTTATTTCAACTAATGTTAGTGTAATAATATTAACTTTCAGCTATTGCATAATATTCTACAGTTTTTACGTATATATTGCAGGTATTTCAATCAGAGTAATGGAATCGAATTTGGAAAAACAATGTGCCCCAATAAACAAACTTAAACTTCATGATGTTCAATGGGTAATTATTGTATTGGTTACTCGAAAAGGACCTATAATAAAATATAAGAATGACAAAGGAGATAGTTTGCGTTGGCATTTAACATTTGTTGACGAAGAGGTAGGCTTTTTTTGTATATTTATTCTGATATAATTTATTACTTATTTGTGTTATTTTTTAATAATCTAAAATTATTTTTATATTATTTTATAGGGGATAAAGATCCAGCAGTATTATTGACGACCTGGTTGGTCATATTGTAACGACCCGATTGGTTATTTTTAAAATTTACGCTCTGATCCCCTATTAACTGCTTTTTCCGTATTTATTTCTACTATTTTGAATTGTTGGGATGTTCGGTTTTGAGTTTCGAAGAGTTTTGGGACACTTAATCCCTAAAATAAAGCTTAAGTTTTAAAAATTTAACTGTAATCGGAGCATTGTGAAGACGGCCTCATAATAGAATTTCGATGGTTCCGTTAGCTCCGTTGGATAATTTCTAGCTTTAAGGTAACGCCATGCACAGAAGTGCATCAGAGGACATAGCTTTTGCATTCGGTAGTGTCACTGTGGCTATTCATGAAATGGGGGATGAACGTAGTTGGCCCCTTACCTCAAGGGCACGGGCAAGTAAAATTTTCCTTTGATTTTAACCGATTATTTTACTAAATGTGTTGAAGAAAGCTCTTACAAAAAAATTGAAGAGCGATAAGTGATTGATTTCAGATTGGATCACATTATTTGTCCATATGAACTTTGAATTACCAAAAGAAATTCCTTGTGACAATGGGCCACAATTTATAGGTTCCAAAGTCACAAAATTTCTAGAAGTATTGAAACTTAAAAGGATCACACCTTCTCCATGTCATCCAAGTGTTAACTGACAAGCGGAGTGAACCAACAAGGTAATAATCCAAAACCTCACAAATAAATTAGAGAATGCTAAAGGT
Organism: Nicotiana noctiflora; assembly: GCA_032618575.1. Taxonomy (NCBI): domain Eukaryota; kingdom Viridiplantae; phylum Streptophyta; class Magnoliopsida; order Solanales; family Solanaceae; genus Nicotiana; species Nicotiana noctiflora. The sequence continues at coordinate 106,710 of JASVEL010010667.1, read as the reverse complement.
AATTGCCTATAAAAGCTACCGGAAGTGTTATGGACACATCAAACAACGATGAAGTCAAGCGCGGGAGAAATACCATTTTCTCTTGTGTATGGTGCAAAGGCTTTGATTGTGGTGGAGATTGAGGAACCAACCATAAGGTATTCCAGGGTAAATGAGGCGACAATTAATGAAGCTCATTCAGCTAGATTTACTCGAAGTATATCGAAAGCTAGCATATGTAAGGATGGTAGCACAAAAGCAGATGATGCAAAATAACTCAAAGTACCCAAAAGGTTAATGCCAGAAATCTAGGACTGGCGTGGGAATGACCTTACCCAACTTCATCTATAACTGGTAAAGGTTCATATCAGTTGGATATCAAGATGAAGTAAAATTGCCAAGTAATTGGAACGTGACTCACCTCAAAAGGTATTACTGTTGAAGATCCTTGTTGATACGAAAAATATGTGATGCACTCTTTTTCCCCTTTTTGTTTTTATCCCAGCTGAGTTTTTCTGGCAAGGTTTTACTGGGGTAGTAATGTGAAGCATACTATGAAGAACGATCATCTGCGATAGCAATAACTAAAGTAATTGAATTCTCATAATTAACATCCAAATACTAGGGGAAACTATTGCATATTAGAGCATTAAAAACATCACGAAGATCATGAATTATAGTTTATCATGAATCACAGGCTGTTAGAACCATGAATTATAGTTTATCAGGACCAGTGGCGGCATGATCATCAACGTAGAAATAAGTTTTACAAGTTAGCCATATGTATTGACAACTTTGTTTACTTGAGAAAATGAATGTTTATGTAAATTTATTTTTAGATGTGGAAGGAATAAATCGAAGTCCTTTTATTTTTAACTTATTTCTTGTCCAAATTATATGTTATCTTTTTTTCTTCGTTTGAAAGTTGGTTAAACTTCAAATGTTTGTGCCAAAATGGACATGAGACATCCACTTCCAGAGCAGCATAAACATAAGGGCCCTCTCTTATGAAACCCTCATATTCAAAGGATAGTTACCAAAAGTATAAATGGCCCATATTAAAAGTCATAGGATGTTAGAAATTTCCGAACTTTATGATATTATAAATGTTTTGCATAAAAATTGGGAAAAAGATATTTTTTATTAAAAATTTTAAACTTAATAGATATTTTGTCATAATTAAGAAAAATACCTCAATTGGTTTTTCGGCAAAGTCCGAAGGAAGAGAGGTATTTTCTGCATTTTGTGTAGATAAAGGTTGTTTCGTATTCAGTTCAATACCTCCATCTTCATTTTCCTTTTCAGCCTCCTCTTCAGTTCTCGTATACTCTGAACTAGGGGTGTACGTGAGGCGGTTTGGTTCGGTTTTTTATTAAACCAAAATCAAACCAGTTATGTCGGTTTACTAAATTGATAATTCAAATCAAACCAACATAACCTCGGTTTTTTCGGTTTCGGTTTTTGTCGGTTTTTTCGGTTTCTTCGGTTTTTCGGTTTATTTTCGGTTTTGCTTTTTAGATATATTATTATTGAAAAAGAGATCAAATAATTACCAATTGCCTGCATGATTACTATTCATCACAATAATATACGAGAAATAGCAATTGTTCGTATGAATCATACTTTCAACTCCGAGACATTCCATAATAGAGACAACAAATAGTTGATAAACCAAAAGCTACAACCCAACTTGTTGCACCACAAAAAATATTAAGTTAATTAAAGTTGGCCAAGACAAAAGCTAAAAATGAGCAGCAAGTAGCCAAGTACCATGAATTAAGCACACCTGTAAGCAAAAAGTTAAAATATAGCACCTGTAAGCAAAAATTAAAATATGTTAGGCTTAATGGCTTATCACCTTAAAGAAAAAAAAGGAGATATTCTTGCAGACACACTGCCTCACTTTCAGGACTATATGCTTCTTGGTATTTTCATTTTAATAGTTTTGCTACAAATACTAAATGATTGTAAAACAGGGGCTAAGGAATTGGGGGAAGTCGACATCAAATTAGTACCTTCTTATTCAAACTGAAGTTCTGAACTAATCAATACTCAAAAGGGTCACCTGGACATTGTGGAAAAAAACCAGTTACACGTTAAAAAATATAAAGATAGCATCAAATTCATTAAGAATTAAATATATAAAATTACCTTCTTCAATTAGCTCAGTTTTCTTAATTTCTTCTACATAGTCTTGAAGCTTGCATTCCTTAGGTGACTTTATCCATTGTTGAGTGCAAATAAGAGCTTCTACCGTCTTTGGTGATAAAGAACTTCGGTAGGAATCAAGAATTCGACCACCAGTACTGAAAGCTGACTCAGATGCAACAATAGAAATAGGAATTGAAAGAACATCCCTTGCCATTTTTGAAAGAATAGGATATTTACTAGATGAAGCTTTCCACCAAGCCAAGATATTTAAATCCTTGGTCTTCTCCACATTATCCGTCAAGTATTTCTCAAGATCAGATTTTTTCTCAACATCTCCCTTATCTTCCAAATGTTTCTCCCAACGAGATAGCAAAATATCACCAACCTCACTCACCATAGTTTCACCTCCAGAATTGTCATTAGAAGATTCAGAGAAAGAATTGTTGTAATGATCATACAAACGAGTCAAAGCACATGTGATCTGATCTGATTTCAATTTTCCCACCAAAGGATTATATGATATACTAAGAATGAAGTTCACATACTTCATCTTATATCTGGGATCCAACACAACAGCAATGAACAATAACATGTTCAAATTCTCAAACTTACCCCAGTATTTATCAAACTTTCCTTTCATCCTGTTAGCCATATCAATCAAAATAAGATCTTCACTATAAGAATATTTTATAATAGCATTTCGAACACTAAAAAATTCATGGAAGAATGCATTCGAAGTAACATATAAGCTTCCTGAAAATTTTAAAGTGGTCTGGTAAAAAACATTAAGGAACATGATAAAAACTCTCACAATCTTCCAATCATCAACAGATGGATGTCCTTTTGTTATCTCTCGACAATACTTTTGGTACTTATGATCATCCACGTACATTCTTGTAAAGGCCTTTTCAAATTTCACAGCTTGTATCTAACATTGTATATGTAGAGTTCCACCTAGTCTCAACATCAAGACTCAAAAGACCATGATTGTCTATCTTAACTTGCTCAACATATGACTTGAAAGAAGCAAACCTTGAAGAGGAAGACTTGACATATTTTACCGCATTCCTAATACGAGAAATGGGCTCAATTTGTTCATCTAACCCGTCTTTTACAATCAAGTTCAAAATATGAGCATTACATCTAACATGTAAAAATTCATTTCCCAATATTACTCCTTTCCAGTCATCAATACGTGCCTTCAAATGCTTAATAGCAGCATCATTAGCACTTGCATTATCTAGTGTCACCGTAAACAAGTTCTCAATACCCCACTCTAACAAACAAGCTTCAATACCCTTAGCAATAGTCTCTCCCTTATGATCTGGTGTTTGGAAAAAGTTGAGTATCTTCTTTTGTATATTCCATTCATTATCAATCCAATGGGCGGTGACAACCATATAAGTAAAATTTTGGAGTGATGACCATGTGTCACTAGTAAGACATACATGTTGGTTCTTGATAAGTTTTTTCAATTTTTCTTTCTCCTCTTGATAAATCTTCAAACAATCTCTAGCCACAGTTACACGAGAAGGTAATTCAAAATTAGGCAAAGCCTTAGACATTAACTTTTTAAATCCTTCTCCCTCAACAACTTTAAATGGTTGTTCATCAATAATAACAAATTCGGCAATTGCCTTCCTAATATCCTCCACATTATATACCACCTTTTCAATAGAACTTTTACCAGTTTCTTGTCCCCCTTCTTGGATATGTGTAAGTTTCAATGTTGATTGTTTCCTATCAACAAATCTAAAAGGAGATTTAAGACACTTCAAATTTAAATGATTCCACAAAGTAGAAGTTCCATTAGACTTGGTCTCAGCAGCAAAGTGTTTTACACAATAATTACATTTTGCTCTACGTTTGCCTCCTTTATGAACAAATTTTGTAAAGTGTTTCCAAATCTCAAATGTTTCTCTTCCAGTATTACCAAGCTTAGAATCAGGTTCAGAAGGATTTGTCCTTTTTTGCTTTTTAGGAGGAATGCGTGTATGAGGGGTGCTTTTACCTTTCTTTTGAGGTGTCACCGGCACATTCAGAGGATCATTGACAATCATCTCCACATTTGTTCCAGTGGTAGTTTCCATCTACAAAGAGTCTCTACACATAATAAAATATATGAATTACTTACTGAAATTGAAAGAAAAATAAATGAGAAAAAGAGAAGTTCGGAGGCTTCTCAAATTCAGGTTACTTCTTAGAGAACCTTTAACATTAAGGAGTGACAAGATTTAAGTGCAATATTTCAGGACCCAAATTTAACCAAGCATACCATTCACAATCTAAGATAACAATTATACCCAAATTTAAAGGGACAAAATAACATAATTGGTTTAATCAAATACTTTAGCTTACCATTATATTCCAACTAAATGAATCAAAAAAATATTCAGTAATGTCAAAAGTTCATCTTTCAAACAACACTCAAGTAAGCGATACACTATTTAGTTTAATAGAGTCTCATATAGAAGGCAAAGCTAAGGATGACTTAATTTAACAACTTCAAAAAAGGCTCTGACATCCTTCTAGATTATTTAACTCTCTCTATTCATAGTTCCATATTATACATTGTGAAATAAAAAATTATTCAACACTCTTGAAACCCCCTCAGTATATATATGATTTTGTTAATATACACATCAAATTCACATCCAAAATGATGCTCAGTTGCAACTTTATTCAAGCTGTTAAGTGACAGACAAATTAAATATTTTACTACAAACTTAATAAATCCGCCACACATAATCCAATGGATGAAATCCAATCCAATATAAGTTTTCATACAAGACAAGCAAATTGAGTTAATATACAAAAGGAGGAAATGCAATTACAATGGACATTTCAAGTACTACTAGATACATTTATCGGACAAACAAGAGAAAATGCACACAAAAAATAAATAAAAAATACAAGAGAAGAAAACAAATAACAACATAAATCAAAACAAAATATGCAAAGTAATTGTGAATATGTAAAAATTGGATCAATATTTGATGACTTAATCAGAAAATGTCTGGAATTTCCAATATAAAATTGTTGCAAAGTGGGTAATTACCTCCTTCAACCCAAGTTCCCTTGAAGATAACCTGCATAATGAAGATAACCCACTGAAGATAACCTACAAAATGAAGAAAATTTTACAAATTTTCTGCACATTGAAGATAACCCAGATGCTCTTTTTCCTGTTCTAAGTTGAATTATGAGTAGCAAGAGAAGGGAAAATTAGTAGGGTAAAAAGTAGTACCTAATTATGAGACTATTCCACTGCTTGCTTTCACTTGCAAATTGCAAAGTCGGTCTATACAGTACTAGTAGTCAACGAGGTTGCTTTCATTGGGATTTATGGCTATAACTTTATCTCAATAGAGTGCAAAAGAAAATTGCTCTGAGATAACATAAATAATGGGATATATATTTGGGGAGAGAGGGGTTATCTGTGTCGAGCAGAGATGGAGATGGGCGAGGGCTATCGGCGAGCAGAGAGAGAGGAAATTGGGGAAATAGGGTTTGGATGTGGAATATTAGATTAATTTTACAGAACACTTTAGCCCACATATATCTCATTATATTAAAAACTATAAAATAATTTAGAAAATATTTACAAATTTGATTTAATGATTATTTTTTATGTGTATATATATATATATATATTATGTCGGTTTGGTTTAGATTCGATTTGATTTAATTTTTATTAATACCAAACCAAACCAAAAGTGTTCGGTTTTTTATTTTCCAACACCAAACCAACCAAACCAAACCACAAGTCGGTTTTTTTCTTCGGTTTGACTTGATTCGTCGGTTCGGTTTGGCTTGACGGTTTGGCTTGTACACCCCTACTCTGAACTTGTGCTCGAAGAGCTTGAAGCAGTGGGCTGAGGAGGAATGTTATTGAAGGCAGTCATCTTCAATTTGAGAGCTTCAGCGATGCAACCATCCATATTCACAATACCTTCTTTGTCTTCCTCCAAAGTCTTCCTCCTCATCTAGTAAATTTCATAAGTTTTCTCAAGAATGAAAGAGTATTCTTGATCTTTGAGTTTAGCTCAAAGTTTCTTAATTTTGGATTGTATTTGTTCGTTTGCAACCCTCACAATACCATACGTTCGATTAAGGTATGTATTTGTTCTCTCATGATTGTAGTTATGTAACATGACCCTTTTTAACCTTTCTTCCATTATGTCTCTCTTCTCCTCAACAAAAGTAGCCTCCTCGTTTTTGGAACATAAGCTTGATTCCAGGTTATTAATTTGTTCCATGAAAGCAGACTCATGTTCGGTTGCGACAGTTACATCATCTATAGTTCAATCCATCTGGCCTTTGACTCTTTAAGATCTTCATGTAATTGAGCGGCCTCTTGGATGTGGACCATATTCTCTTGATCTAATTTCTCCAACCGAGCTTCAAGCTCACCAATTTGAGCAACTTTGCTTCTAAAACTGGGAAATGCTCGGCAAGTTGATTTCTTTCGGTAACAAGCTGATTTTGTTCAACGATAAGTGCTTATTTGTCCAAAATTATATTTTCTATGTCCTCGGAGGCAAGGAGGTTAGCCTAAAAGACCAAAGATTAAAATTATAAAGATAATGTCTAGCAAGAGAAAAGAAAAAAAAAAGATTAAATTGATACATGAGCAGAGAGGTGCATGCTATTATTGATTTGGCACTCAATAGAAAGAGCATTCATTTTTCTCCAATCTTTGCTCGAAGCTTGAGGCTTCAAGTAGTTGGTGACTCCCACCAGCTTGGAGAGTAAGTATTTCACTCATTCAAAACAATAATGATGACATTACGTTTACCATTAGGGTTTCGAATGGGTGCGACGAATTAATGAAGATTATCAGTATTACAATTTAGGCAAAGAAATATAAGTCTTTTGAGTTACCTTCAACAGTAACAAATGTATGTACAATAAGCCACACCCATCTCAGTTATGCCATATGGGAGATAGCAGATATAATTTAAAAGAAGGACGGGTTATCAGGATCTGGCTAGGATTAGACTTTAGAGTAACCCAAAATAGTGCATGGATTATTTGCGTTAGTTGACATTTCCAAAGGATATTGCAAATCTGCTAATAGATCTCGTTGTGAGACACCCATGATGGTATGATAAGAAAGATATGTCACATTAGTACTCGGTTGAATAAGGAACTGGTTACCCTCACAGCCCTGCGATTTGGGTCATGACAAAAGTAGTATGTATTCTCTATGTTCCCATGATCGGTGTCCTTGGGAAAGAACATTTTCTATTTGTTTGGTAGAAGTCGGTACGGTGGTAGTAGTTAGTGGTGTTGCGGTTGGTGTTGAAGTTGAAGGAGGAGGAATATTAGAGGTAGACCTCCTATGATCGAAAGCAACAATGGGATCGCGAAAACAAGACTCAGTATTTTAAACTATTTCCATTTTCGTGAAGAGCGCTTGAATTTCTCCCGGTTGAGTATTCGTTTGTCCTGGAGAAGATATTTTCCTTCTTTGAAGAGAAACCATCTTGTCATCATCGGTTTTTTCTTCATTAAGGAACACTGTGGTCGGTTCAGTTGAAACTTTTGTTGTTGAAGGCTTATCTTGAGTCTCAACTGTAAAGGTATGCTTTCTTTTTGGTTTTTTTATCCTTAGGTTGGAACTCAGGGAAGGAAAACCTTCACGAGAAGCAAGAGTGGCTTCACGAGACCTCTATCGGTCAAGGATCGCTTGAATTTGCTGATGGGCTACCGTTGGGTCATGACAAACATCAAAATGGGGCAAATAGAAGACCCATTCGAAAAGCCTGTGTATTGTAAATAAGAGACAACCAATTAGTTCTACATCATATTGAGAATCAAATGGAAGAAAGGATAACTTTTACTTACCACGGTTCTTGGCTTTACAATTAAATTTGGATGCAATTTCTTTCCACCTACGAGAACACGATGCGGAAACATCCAAAAAATTTTGTACCCATTGGGTCAGGTTTTTAACCAATGATGGTTTCTGCTAATGGGTAGCTGAAATAAGGAAAATAAAAGTTAGCGAATGAGGGGATTCTCTATAACATAATAGGAAAAAAGATGTTCGCAAACTTACGAGCAAAGTTTTAAGATTCAGAAAGGGGTTATTCGCGTAAACAAACATTACCTTTTGTAAATAATAATGGTAAACAATGATTGTCACGACCCAATTCTAATATAGGCCATGATGGTTCCTAGTACCACCGCTAGGCAAGCCGGCGGTAAACTAACCACGTGTTTTCTCTGTTTAATAGGTTTTCAAGTAATTATACTTCCCTTAATTAAAGTTTTAAGAAATAACATATTTTTAAATAGTAAGACGAAAGCAAATGAATTCAATCATAATCATAGAGATAAAAATCAAAATCATAAGTCTACTAGTATATGCCAAGACCCGGTATTATAAGTATATGAGCATTATAATAGAATATACAAAAGAATACTAGTCTACTGTCTTAAGTGAAATAGACAGAAAAATATAACAAAAGAAAGACTCCAGTTGTTGCATAATGGATCGCAAGGCAGCTTACCATGAAGGCTCGAAGTGGAAATCAAGTGTGCGCGTCGGACTGATATCCAGATGCACCTGCCTCAGATTCTGTACATTTTAGTGCAGAAGTGTAGCGTGAGTAAATAAACAACATGTACCCATTAAGTATCTAGTTTAACCTCAAAGAAGCAGTGACGAGGGGTCAAATTCGACACTTACTATGGGTCCAACAACATATTAATGTGAAATTCTAGTTAAACATGATATATATAAATGACAATAAAATTCAGAGTAAGAATTCAATAAACAATCCTTTCACTGCTAGTAAGAATCGAATCATTTTCCTCATTTAAACATGTAATTTCTCGAGTTAATAAATAAATATCAAATACAAAGGGACTTTCAAATATTAGTATCATGCAAGAATTATGTCGAGGACGGTACAACTCGATCCAAATAAATAAATACATAAATGTGTGCACTGCCGAGAGTCGAATGACATAAACCGTAGATGCATCAATTAACCGGCTGAGGCAAACGGCTCGCTCCTATGGGAGTAATGGAAAAGTTACCCTGCTCGCGGACAAATACTTGCGACATGGTCGAATATAAATTTCTCAAGTTACATAATATCCCTCAATTCTTTCCAAAATAAAGAAATCTAACTTGAGACTTTTGAAATCATAAAACCTGCAACTTAGCTCAATTTGATACAATTAACAAATATAATCAGATAATGGTGTCCACAAAGTATGATTTAAATATAAAACTACCCAGACATAAGCATGAATAGTAGCTACGTACGGACTCTCGTTACCTCGTGTGTACGTAGTCCCCACAAATAATAGCACATATTAATTTAGTTCACCCATGGGATTAATTTATCTCTTATAAGGTTAGAAAATAGACTTATCTCGTCTTAAGGCCTGCTTTATGGTCCAAGGTTGTGCTCAAAACCCTCAATTCGGTGCTGAACAAATCAAAACTAATCAAATGGTATATAAATTAATCAATGCATGTTCAAAAATTCATATTCAAACTATTGTAAATTCGCCCCCGGGTCCACATGCCCGAATTTTGGAAATTTTTGAAGAAAGTTGTTACGCATGATCTCATAAACTCAAATATATGATTTTTACTAAATTCTATAACAGATTTAGAGGTTAAATCTCATTTTTATCAAAAACCTAGGTTTTCAACAATTAGGTTAGTTTACCTATTTAATATTTATCTATTATACTACCCCCATCTCCCATATTACTTAATTAACTCATTCTTCATGGTTAATTGTGATGAACAACCCGTTGTATCAGGTATTACCATCCCATTTATCCCTTATTGTATTGCTTTATGTTTCATTATCGATATTGGGTGCGTTGGAATTTAATGAGGGTAATATTTATTAAGAAATAGGACACTTAGTCTCTTTTAAGAAGGCTTAAGTTGGAAAGGTCAATCGGATATTGACTTCTAAGTTAGAGGGCTCGGAATTGAATTTCAATGATTCGGTTAGCTCTGGCTGATGATTTAAGGCTTAGGAGCGCAATCGGAAGTAATTTTGGAGGTCCGGTGAATAAGTTAGCCTACTTTGGCGAAGTTAGCATTTTGGCGCCTTCCGGTTGATAGATGATATTTTGATCCGGGATTCGGAATGGAATTTCGAGAGTTGCATTAGCTTCGTTAGGTGATTTTGGATATATATGCAAATTTTCAGGTGATTCGAATGTCATTTGGTTGGGTTTCGGATCGGATGTGAGTTTTAAAAGAATTTGATTAATTTAGGCTTGAATCTGTTGTAATTTAATGGTTTTAGCATTATTTGATGTGTTTTGAGGATTGGAACAAGTTTGAATCAGGTTATAGGACGTGTTGGTATTTGTGGTTGAGGTCCCGAGGGCATCGAGGTGATTTTAAGTGATCAAACAGGCTATTTTTTGTTTTGAAGCATAGTAGAATTTTGTGTTGAAGTGTTGCGGAACTTTGTTCATCGCGTCGCGTGGGGTGTAATGCGAACGCATAGAGGAATTTAGAGGCCTGGAAAATAATCATTCGCGTTCGCGAAGGTGACGTCGCGTTCGTGAAGCTTTGGAGTTTTATTGATCGCATTCGCGTAAATGGTAACACGTTCGCGTAGGCCAGGAGGATCGCATTCACGAAAGGGTATCACGCGTTTGAATAAGAGGGCCTGGGAGCCCAGTCCATTTAAGTCATCGCTATCGCGATGGACGAGTCGAGTTTGCCTAGAAGGGGTTCATTGTGCATCGCGTTCGCGGGGCTTGTGTCGTGTTCGCATAGAGTAATTTGGATTTTTAGAAATTTGGTCTTCGTGTTCGCGTGGGTGTTGTCGCGAACGCGATGAAGGAAATACATGGGCTGGACAGAATGTTTTATAACATTTTATCCGTGAACCAAACATAATTCTCACAATTTTTAAGCAAGCATTAAGAGCTTTTGGACGGGGATTGAAGGGGTTTCGGCTGGGAATCATTGGACGTAAGTTTTATGAGTTAAATACATGATTTTATTGGAGAATCATCCTTGAAATTCACAAAAACATAGCAAAATGTAAGAAATTAAGGCTTGGAGCAAAAAACTCCAAATTTGGGATTTGAGGGGCCATTTGTGGTCCGAATTGGGAGTTCTTAGTATGTACGGTCTCGTGTCGAGACAAGGATTCCAGTGAGGCCAAGGTCATGTCGGAGGCCGTGGTAGGGGCAGAGCTTAGCACCATGCAGCAGTTCTAGAGGTGGAACCTTATATTGGAAATGGTGAGGAGGTTCTAGCCCCAGCAGCTCTAGTGGGCCCAGCTTAGGTCCCAGGAGGGGTTATGTTTACCCAGATCTTCAGGATGCTCTGGTCTGGATAGCAGGCTTTATGGACAATGACGCCAGAGCAGGTTTGCTACTAGTAGCACTAGCCACTTCTCAGGATGGAGTAGGGGTTCAAACTTCTGCTACGTGTACTCCGGAGCCAGTAGCTCTCCAGGCTGAGGCCCTAGTGGTTCAGCCCGCAGCGGCGGCTAAGACATGCAATACAGCTCAGGCCATAGATGGAGCGGCCATGTCTTCGGATGCTTTGTGGAGACTTGATCGGTTCTCCAAGCTTTTTACTACCACCTTCAGTGGTGCTTCATCGGAGGATTCCCAGGACTTTCTATTCAGTTGCCATGAGATTCTTAGGACTATGGGGATAGCGGAGACCAACGAGGTTGATTTTTGCAATTTCAGACTTGCAGGATCTGCCAAGACTTAGTGGAGAGATTTCTGCTTATCTAGACCAACAAGGTCCCCAGCTTTGATATGTGATCAGTTTGTAGAGCTATTCTTGGAGAAGTTTTTCCCCGTCACTCAGCGAGCGGCACTTCGCAGGTAGTTTGAGCGCCTCCAGCAAGGCTCAATGACCGTTACTCAATACGAGAATAGATTTGTGTATTTGGCACGTCATGTAGTTGTGATACTCCATTCAGAACGGGAGAGGGTCCGGAGGTTCATTGATGGATTAATTCAGCCGATCCGTATTCAGATGGCCATGGGAGTTGGTAGTGACATATCCTTTCAGGAGGCGGCCAATGCAGCCCGTAGAGTTGAGATGGCCCTTACTCGGGGAGGTGGTCATGCATCGGACAAGAGGCTTTGTCATTTTGGCAGATTTAGTGGTGCCTCATCTGGAGGGAGGGATTCTTATGATATGGGCCTATCTTGCAGGCTATTTTAGTCAGCCCTCCAGGCTTAACATGGTGGCTCAGGTGATCGTGGTTTTCGTGAGCAGTATTCAAATCAGTTGTCCATTAGTGAACCCCCATTTTAGAGTTTTAGGGGAGGACATTCTGGACGACAGGGTCAGCAGTCGCAATAGCCAAGGTAGGTTTTGCCCTCGAGCATCAGGCGGTTCTCAGCAGCAGGGTCCTCGTCCCATGATTCAGGCACCAGCTGACCCATAGCCTGCCCATCCAGCCAGGGGAGGGGCTAGGGATCGTAGAAGTGGAGGTCGAGACCGTAGAGGTGGAGGTCGAGACCGTAGAGGTGGAGGCCATCCCGCCAGGGGTAGAGGTCAGCCGGTGGATAACCGTCCCAGAGACATAGTTCAGAGAGGTGGTGCTGATCCCTGATTTTATGCCTTTCCAGCAAGGCCAGAGGCAGAGGCGTGAGATACTATGATTACAGGTACCATTCTGGTTTACCATAGAGATGCTTTAGTACTATTGACCCTGGGTCTACATATTCATATTTGTCTTCCTACTTTGCACCATGCTTGGCCGTGTCTAGTGATGCCTTGGACTTTCCTGTCTATGTGTCTATGTCAGTGGGTGAATCTGTAGTAGTCGATAGGGTGCATCGTTCGTGTGTGGTTGTGTTTGAGGGTCTTGAGACTCGTGTTGATTTATTACTGCTAGATATGGTGGGCTTTGAAGTTATATTAGGGATGGATTGGTTGTCCCTGTATCACGCTATCCCAGATTGTCATGCCAAGATCGTGACCTTGGCTTTTCCATAATTACCCCGACTAGAGTAGAAAGAGACCCCAGGTCATGCCACCCGCAATGTTATTTCATATGTGAAGGCTCGACATACGGTCTAGAAGGGGTGTTTAACTTATCTAGAGTATGTTCGCGACTCCGGCACAGAGGTTCCTTCTATTGACTCTGTTCCTATTGTATGGGAGTTCCCCGAGGTTATTTCTTTAGACCTACAGGGTATGCCGCCTGACAGGGATATTGACTTCTGTATTAATCTAACTCCAGGCACTCAGTCCATTTCTATTTTTTCGTACCATATGGCCCCGCCAGAGCTAAAAGAGTTAAAGGATTAGTTGCAGGACTTGCTAGAGAAGGCCTTTATCAGGCCTAATATTTCTCTTTGCGGTGCACCGGTGTTATTTGTGAAGATGAAAAATGGTTCGATGTGGATGTGTATTGCTTATCGGCAATTAAACAAAGTGACGATAAAGAATAAGTATCCACTTCCGAGAATTGATGATTTGTTCGACCATCTCCAGGGAGCAAGGGTGTTCTCAAAGATAGACTTGAGGTCTGGCTAGCATCAACTGAAGAGTAGGGCGTCTGATGTCCCTAAGACAACATTTCGCACTCGGTATGGGCACAACGAGTTTTTGGTTATGTCTTTTGGGTTGACCAATGCCCCAGAAGCATTTATGGAGTTGATGAACCGAGTGTTCAGGCCTTATCTATACTTGTTCGTAATAGTCTTTATAAATGATATCCGGGTGTACTCCCGCGGCCTGGAAGAGCACGAGAAGCACCTCAGAGTGGTTCTTCAAATTCTGAAGGATAATCAGCTATATGCTAAGTTTTCAAAATGCGAATTTTGGTTGAGTTCGATGGCATTCTTAGGTCATATCGTATCATTAGAGGGTATTCAGGTGGACCCAAAGAAGATTGAGGTAGTCAAGAATTGGCCTCGACTAGCTTCACTGATCGAGATTTGGAGTTTCTTGGGATTAGCAGGTTACTGCCATCGGTTCGTAGAGGGGTTCTCTTTTATTGCAGCCCCGATGACCAGATTGACCCAGAAGGGTGCCCAGTTCAAGTGGTCAGATGAGTGCGAGGCGAGCTTTCAAAAGCTCAAGACAGTTATGACAACGACACCAGTGTTAATTTTTCCCACAGGTTTAGGGCCTTACACGGTCTATTGTGATGCTTCCCGTACCGGGCTTGGAGCAGTATTGATGCAGGATGGCAAGGTTATTGGATATGCTTCAAGACAGTTGAAAATCCACGAGAAGAATTATCTGGTTCATGACCTAGAGTTGGCAGCAATTGTTCATGCCTTAAAAATTATGAGGCATTATCTATATGGTGTGGAGTGTGAGGTATACACGGATCACAAGAGTCTTCAGTATTTGTTCAAGCAGAAGGAGTTGAATGTGCGGCATAGGAGATGGCTAAAGTTGCTGAAAGATTATGATGTTACTATATTATATCACCTAGGTAAGGCTAATATAGTGGCCGATGCATTGAGTAGAAGGTCTGCCAGCATGGGTAGTCTTGCTTATATTCCGGTCATCTATAGACCACTTGCTTTAGATGTTCAAGCCTTGGCCAACCGATTTGTGAGATTAGATATTTCTGAGCCTAGTAGAATGTTGGCTTGTACAGTCGCTCGTTCTTCTCTATTGGAGCGTATCCGTGAATGGCAGTTTGATGACCCCCATTTGTGTGTCCTGAGAGACATGGTGCAGCTGGGAGGTGCTACGAAGGTAACCTTAGGATATGACATGGTGTTGAGATTGCAGGGGCAAGTTTGTGTGCCCAATGTTGATGGGATTCGAGAGTTGATCTTAGCGGAGGCCCATAGTTCTCGGTATTCTATTTATTCGGGCGCCACGAAGATGTATCAAGACTTGCGGCAACATTATTGGTGGTATAGTATGAAGAAGGACATTGTTGCATATGTCGTTCGGTGTTTAAATTGTCAACATGTCAAATATAAGCATCGGAGGCCTGGTGGTGTGTTTCAGAGAATTGAGATTCCCGAATGGAAGTGGGAGCGGATTATAATGGATTTTATTACTAGACTTTTGTTGACACGGAAGAAGTTTGATGCTATTTGGGTCATTGTTGATAGGCTGACCAAGTCAGTACATTTCATTCTTGTGGCAGTCTCCTATTCATCCGAGAGGTCAGCTGAGATTTATATCCGGGAGATTGTTCGCCTTCATGGTGTACCAGTATCTATCATTTTAGACCGTGGTACTTGTTTACCTCACGTTTCAGGGGAGCGGTTCAGCAGGAGTTAGGCACCCAAGTTCAGTTGAGCACAGCATTCATCCTCAGACGGACGGTCAGTCCGAGCGGACTATTCAAATTTTAGAAGATATGCTCCAAGCTTGCGTCATTGACTTTGGAGGCTTGTGGGACCAGTTTTTTCCTTTAGCAGAGTTCGCCTACAACAACAACTACCAGTCTAGCATTCAGATGGCTCCATATGAGGCATTGTATGGCAGTCGATATCGGTCTCCAGTCGGATGGTTTGAGCCGGGAGAGGCTCGGTTGTTGGGTACTGACTTAGTTCAAGAGGCCTTAGATAATGTCAAGACTATTCAGGAGAGGATGCGTTTAGCTTTCTAGGCTAAAGAGTTATGCAGACCGTAAGGTTCGAGATGTAGATTTCACGGTGGGTGAGCGAGGAATACTCCGGGTGTCACCTATGGAAGGCATGATGATGTGCGGAAAGAAGGGCAAGCTTAGCCCTAGGTACATTGGTCCATTTGAGATTCTTGATCGAGTGGGAGAGGTAGCTTATAGACTTGCATTGCCACCTAGCTTATCAGCCGTGCATCCAATTTTCCACCTATATATGCTTCGGAGGTATCACGATGATCCTACGCATGTGTTAGACTTCGGTACTTTTCAGTTGGACAAGGATTTATCTTACGAGGAGGAGCCGGTAGCTATTCTAAACCGGCAGGTTCGAAAGTTTAGGTCGACGAGCTTTCCTTTAGTGAGTGTTAAGTGGAGAGGTCAGCCTCCTGAGGCATCGACCTCGGAGTCCGAGTCTGATATGCGGAGCCGTTATCCACATTTATTCCCCGACTCAAGTACTTCTTTCTCTTGTCCATTTGAGGACAAACGGTTGTTTTAGAGGTGGAGGATGTGATGACCCAAAGGGTCATCACCTATTTTCCTCATATGTTTCGTGCTTCCGAGGCCTTGAAACCCTTATTTTATATTGCCTCAATTTGCGTGTACAGTCCGGGCGCATAGCCGGAAATTTTTTATGTTGAAATATGTGAATTCTGTGAAAAATTTGAAGAGATATTAATATGATTATAGTTGACTTTGGTCAATGTTTTTGGTAAACGGACCTGGACCCGAGATCGGACTGTCCTGGAAGGTCCGTAGAAAAATATGGGACTCGGGCATGTGCCCGGAGTTGAAATCCAAGGTCTAGAACCTGAGTAAAAGAATTTTTCTGTTAAATTGTTTTACTGAAATTATTAAGGAAAATAAAAACAAAAATTGATTAAAAGACTATGGTATCGGGCTTGTATTTTGGTTCCGATGCCCGGTACAAGTATTATATATTGTTTAAGTGCTTCCTGTAAAGTTTGATCGAAATCGGACGTCGTTTGATGTGTTTTGGACTATGAGTTCCAAGTTTGGAAGTTTATGAAGTTTAGAAAGAAAATCATGAGTTATGAGGCTTGATTCTATATAAAAGATGTTATTTCGGTGATGTGATCGCGCGAGCGAGTTCGTATGATGTTTTTGAGGGTGTGTGCATGTTTGGTTTGGAGCCCCGAGGGCTCGGGTGAGCTTTGGATAGGTCATGAGAGAATTTTGGAGTTAAAACACAACTGGTATATTCCCCCAGCTGGTATCTTCGCAATTACGAAGAAATGTATCGCAAATGCGAAGTCCCCATCGCAAATGCGAAACACGGGAAGGCCGGGTAGGATTGCAAATGCGATGAATCACTTCGCAAATGTGAAGCATGGTAAAGTGGGCAGGGGTCGCAAATGCGACGCCCAAGGTCGCAAATGCGAAATTGCACAGATCGCAAAAGTGACCTATACTTCGCAAATGCAAAGATTGAGCCAGGCCTGTCATGTTTGCAATTGCGAACCTAAGTTCGCAAATCCCATATCTGCACCTGTGCACTTTTATACTTATACGAATTTAAACCCACTTTTCATCATTCTTTCAAAACCCAAACCCCATAGGCGATTTTTCAAGAGCAACTTCATCTCAAATCACTTGTAAGTCGATTTTCACTCAATTATTTCAACTTTTAACATCATTAAACATGTTTTCCATTGAAATCAAGGATTTTCATGGGTGAATTTGGGGGTTTTGGGTGGAACCTAGGTTTCTATAAATTGGGGAGTTGGACCTCGATTTGAGGTCCGATTTCAAAATAAATTATATATTTGAACTCGTGAAGGAACGAGTAACCGGATATTGGTTCGAACCTCGAATTTTGACCATGTGGGCCCGTGGGCATTTTGGGGAAATTTTGAGTAAAACTTTGAGAAAAATATTTTTTTGCATTCAAACCAATTCATATAGTGTTTATTAAAGTAATTGGACAAATTGTGATTAGATTCGAGCGAGTTGGAGGTTGAATTATGAGATAAAGCAATAGTTGAAGGTTAAGTAGACTTCAAGGCTTTGAGGTAAGTGTTTGATCTAACTTTGGCCTAAGGGAATAGGATTAGAGTATAATAAATTGCTATTTGCTAAATGATCAAGTGCGGTGTATAGGCGTGGTGACGAGTGTCTATAAAATAGAGTCTGGCATGACCTTGAGTCGTTGTTGTACATATCTTGAATTAATGTGGAACTCTCCTTAGCTAAAAGTATGAGTTGCTACAAATGTGAAGAGTTCGAGAATAAATTGTGAAATATTGATATTTTGGAGCGTTGGCTCAAATGATGAATATTATTGAATTGAAGTTGAAAGTATTCAAAGGAATTATGATTAATCTCTTACCGAGATGGTTAAATTACTGAACCCTTGCCGGATCGTGACAATCTAAGGGGTCATGGGGCATGTTGGGAACCCACACAAGACATTCTCCCCCACCTGAGTTGGCAACGTCCTTGGTGTCTTACTTGCAAGATAATCATCAATCAGGCTCTTGTAGGCTTTGAGGTTTGTTCCCATCTCCCAAGTATTCTCCTCCACATCATAGCTCTCTTATTTCACCAAGAACTCTTGGTGATCTTTACTTGAAGCATGAACCACTAGTCATCGAGAATAGCTAACGACTCAGGTGGGTGACAATGTCGTTAGCATTTGAAAATGGGAAAGATTAGGATATTTGATAATTAGAAATATTGACCTATTCGTCCTAATTGTTATGCAGTGCCTTCTTGAGATTTCTTGAAAGGGTGACGTAAGGATATGCAGTCGATATTTGTATAGTGGTTATCTTCCAATTGGCTCCCCTCTGTATGCTAGATGAGATTGTTAGTGTTGTATTGGAAAACAAATGCCAAGAGAAATTAAGAGGACATAAAAAAGAATTGAGAATGAAAGAATGCTCGATTGCATTAATGAAAGATATTACGGAAAATCAATAGGATGTCGAGGGGGAGATACACCGGTATAGATAATTGTTTGCTTGTTATAAAGTTTTTGCTTGATACCCCTATGCTTTAAATAAATAGACCAAAATTACAAGACATGACCTAACTAAGTTTGAGAGACATAATAGAAATACATGAAATAAAACTACTCTATATTTATAGTGAAAAAGGACTTAGATTCCTACAAGGTCGAAGTTGGTCCACTAGCACTTGGCAAAAACTTAGCATCAGAGTTTGTGCGCGCGGCGCTATTGGCATCTGGTGAGGGCTATCGATATGGCGACATAGGCACAAACGCGCTTGTCACTTAGCACAACCACGACCACATGGCCATCCATGGCGTTATTCATTGGGAGGCTTGCCAGAATGTCATGGGTCGCGTCCAAGGGGCCATAGGGCATGCTGGAAACCCACGCATGACATTCTCCCCCACCTGAGTTGGCAACATCCTTGGAGCCTTACTTGCAAGATAATCGTCGATCAGACTCTTGTAGGCTTTGATGTTTGTTCAATCTCCCAAGTATTCTCCTCTGCATCATAGCTCTCTCATTTCATCAATAACTCTTGGTGATCTTTCCTTGAAGCATTAACCTCCGATCATCAAGAATAGCTTCTACATGCCTTTTCGTGATTGGATTACGGCCTCGAATATTGGGTATTGTGAATTGGATCCCTGAAAGATCCCCCATGTCTTTTCAAAAAGGTTTCAGAAGGATGACATGGAAGACTAGATGAATCTTCCTCCAAGCTGGGGTATCCACCTGGTATACAACTTTCCTAATGTGCTTCTCAACAGACAAGGGTCCTATGTATTTATGCAATAGGCGAAGGTCATGGACCCCGGCAAATAAGTATCGCTTTAGAATTTTTCCCATCACTTTGTCTCCTACTTGGTATTCAACAAAGCGAAGATTTTGATCAGCATGCTTTTTCATCCGCTTTTGGGATTTGATAAGATATAGGTCGTACGATTTCTTGGTCATGCCATTCGGATTGACTGATGCTCCAGCCATATTTTGAAACCTGATGAACCAAGTCTTCCGAGAGTATGTTGATGAATTCGTAGTGGTTTACTTGGACGATATTATGTCGCCCTTCCAAGGAATCTCAGGAAGGCGTTGTGTAATAGTTGCTCTCAAGACTTGCGCGCACGGCGCTATTGGCATCTGCCTGTGGCTGGATGCTGGCTAGGGCTACCGGTGGAGTGACATAGGCACATGCGTGCTTGTCATTTGGCGTGGTCAAAACTATGAGATCGTCCATGACGCTAGGCGTTGGGAGGCTTGCCACGACACCATGGGACGCATCCAAGAGGTCATCCAGCATGGCTGGAAATATAGCCTTTCTTTCATGCGTGCTACTGCTTTCCTTATAAAACCCTAACCACACTTCTTATCAATCTTCGCTAAAAATCTGTACCACAAATTTATTAACAAAACACAATTTTGATCTCAATCTTGCTACAATCTCCTAAGACCAAAAGAATTGTTTGATCCATTTTATGATACCCTAACAAGAATATCCTTTCTAATGGTCTCAATAATACCATAAATACCTACCTTTTTAATTTATCACAATATCACTCTCCAACCTTTTGGAGGCTAGCGTCTAGATTCTTGTGTAATAAGAATGTACCACCAAAATTCAAAGGTAAATTTTATAGAGCAGCGGTTAGACCAGCCATGTTGTATGGAGCTAAGTGTTAGCCAGTGAAGAATTCACATATCTAGAAGGTGAAAGTAGAAGAAATGATGATGTTGAGATGGATGTTTGAGCACACTAGGCTGGATAAGATTAGAAATGAAGATATTCGGGAAGGGTGGGCGTAGCTCCCATGGACGACAAGATGCGGGAAGCGCGACTTAGATGGTTCGGACATGTGCGGAGGAGAAACCTAGATGCGCCGGTTAGAAAGTGTGAGCGGTTGACTTTGGCGGGTACGAGAAGAGGCTAAGGGCGGCCAAAAAAGTATTGGGGCTAGGTGATCATGCATGACTTGGCGCGGCTTCGAATTTTCGAGAACATGGCTCTTGATAGGAACATCTGGAGGTCGAGCATTAAGGTGGTGGGCTAGGGAGTAGTCGAGAGTTCTTCTCTCTTTGTACTAGATAAATTGATAGAGTTCTGTTTAGGTTTGTTAACGGTCTATGCTATGTTCACATTGTTGGTTGCATAATTTTATGTTATTGTCCTTTTTCTTATTCGTTGTTGTTATTTTCTTTCTGACATCTTTTATTGTCACATACCTTTTCTTTTATTTCTTTTTTGATATTATTGTTTCTCTTGTTGAGCTACAAGTCTTCTCGAAACAATCTCTATATCCTTTTTGAAGTAAAGATAAGATTTACGTATATTTACTTTCCTCATATTCCATTAATAAAATTTTACAGAGTATATTATTATTGTACTCTCCAGCCTTCCAAAACTTACTAGGACACTAACTTATATATGACTTTGATCGGTCCTATGGAGTGTAGAGATCATGACTGACGACAAGCTTCTATTTGAGTGCCACGTGGATGGCTAACAGGAAGCCACGATATTCCACTTTGAGATTTTCGTACAATTAAGTATTTATAAGCTGCTAATTAATTTAATCACAGCTTTATCAGTTGGCACCGACCTGTGTTACTTTTCCTCAATTATTTTATTTTAATTTATGTGAGTGCGTTGGAAGAAGCTTCACTTCATCATGTAACATCTCCCTTGTTCCATTCATTCTAGAGTGTTCTATTGACATTTTTGATTATTTTAATTGTTCCTCTTCCCAAAGAAAAAAATAAACCTCCTTGATATTTGTTGAAGTTAAATAAGAAAAGTAATTAGTGGTTACTTAAACTGTTTTCAAACGAATTTCAAAATACGAAATATTGAGAGTTAAGACAACTAAAATCGGACATGATTTTAATTATATTCTTTATTAGAAATATAAGTTTACATGTTTGGAAAAATTTATACAGATCATGATTATTTATATTCAAGGAAAGTTTAGAGGAACATAACCAAGGAAATAAGAAAATTCTGGTTACTCATAAAATAACAGTGGCCAAAAAACAAATTGGGACAATTGACTTAATTTTTAGAGGAGAAAGAACTAACTAAAAGAATCTATGGACAATTATGCATAATGCAAGTCTCTTTACGAGGCAGTGGCGGAGCAGTATCTCTACAAAGGGTTCAAAAAATTATTTTTGTAGCTAGTAGAATTGAACTCATGATTTTATGTAGATTTTTCAAACACTCTTAATTACTAAGCTACACTTTTGAATTGCATTAAAGGTGTTCAAAATTTACTATATAAAGATAAAAATAAATTTTGTCATATATATACAATATAATTTTTCCGCAAAGTGTTGCGCCCCTATATCCGCCCAGCTAGGAGGGATGAGCTTTTAGCTTTCTCGATTCTAATCACAATCATGTTTAAACTTTATAAAGTATCTCCAAAATTTCACATTTCAATAATGGAGTACTTCAATTCAGAAGAAAAGGACACCAAGTTCTGTAGAACTAAAAATAAAAAACAAATTCCAACCAGAGAATAAGAAGACAACCATTTCAACAGCGGCGTTCAACCAATCAAAATTCTACACGTATATGTGTAAAATATCTATGACATGAATGTTTCCACTTACCATGATGCACATGACATGAAGAATAAGAGAGTTATGGGCAAGTGAAGGAATAGATCTAAGGACAGAGAAGAAGAAGATTTATATCACACACGTGATTGAGCCACGTGTCCTAGATAGATCAAGATTTGAAGAAAATACAAAATAAAATTAATTTATAAAGAATAAAAATGGCCAAATATATATACAACCCATCCAAATTTGACACCATTTTTTATTTTGGCACTTTATCTTTACCTTATTCTATTTTGGTCCGCCAACTCTATTTTATATGTTCCATTTTGGCCCTCTATTTCTTATGTTCCACTTTAACACAAAACTAAAATCGGTGCCAAAAATATAACGCGTGTGTATACACAAATCTAAGGTGTGATAAATATCCAATTAAATATTGCCACCTAATCTTTTCATTCATGTCAAACCGGTCAATACTAAAATACCTGAACGTGGCGTATTTTTTTGGGTTTATTTCATCAAAATTGGCCAGGTATGAAATCGACATATGAAAGCTTTTGAACTTAGAGAATGAATATGGGGCAATAGTGGATGAAAAAATACGGTTAGGTTGAGGTATCCGTTTGACATGGATGAAAAAATCAGGTGATAACATTTAATTAGATATTTATTACACCTTCGATTTGTGTATACACAGGCGTTATTTTTTTTTTTTTGCACTGATTTCAACTTTTGCGTTAAAGTGAAACATATAAAAAAGAGTTGGAAGACCAAAATAAAATAAGGTAAAGATAAAGTGCCAAAATAAAAAATGGTGCCAAGTTGGATGGATTGTATATGTATTTGGCCAAAAAAAATCAAATGTTTGTTAGCCATTGGATACAATTTAGGGCATCTCCAACCATTTTTCCATTTTTTTCCAAACTTTTTATGTTTTTTCCTCTCTTCTATATTATATTATTATCTTTTTTCTATTTTATTTTTTAATTTGTATTAAACAAATTCCATCTTTTATTTTCATTAATTTGTAATTTCCATTAATATAATTCCATAAAATTTTAAATAACATAATTTATAATAAGTTATTATAGATTAAGTAATAAATCAAATAAAAATGAAATCATTGCGATACATGATTGTTAAATACATATTACGGACCGATAAATTCATTTGAAATACTACATAATATTCAACTTCAACATCTATTATTCTCTCATAAATGATCTATTAAGGCATTACGAAGTGCAAAATGAGCATCTTTATCCTTAATTTCTTTTATGTCGAGCTAAAAATTCTTGAAATCGTTGATTTTCATCTACTGCCATTTCTACTGTTGGAGGTGGACCTTCAAAATCATTTTGAATTGGTGCATTAAGATCAAGCTCATTCTCTATTATCATGTTGTGCAGTATAATACATGTAGTCATTATATCATGTAGCACTTCTTTTTGCCAAAAACGTGAGGGTCCTGCAATAATTACAAAACGTTGTTGCAAAACTCTAAATGCACGTTCAACATCTTTTCGACATGATTCTTGTTTAATCACAAAATAATTCTTATTTCCTGAACGTGGCTCGCGAATAATTTGCACAAGGGTTGACCATTTTGGATATATTAAATGATAACTCATTCAATTTTTTAGTTGATTATATATTTTTTTGTACAATTATGACTTATAATAAAATTAACTTACAATTTTACATAAAAATATTAAATGCACGAAAATTAATTTATCAAAGTTATACGTCAAAGTTAAGATGTAAAATAAATATTATAAAGATATTACATAAACATAATTAGGTATATACAAAGAGATAAATTAAAAGATTAAATAATAAAACATACATGAATAGTAATATGGGAGATGAATAGTGTGCCCCTATATTTGAGGGAACACCATTCATCCCCCATTTTGGGGCAAAAAGAGGGAGGGTTGGAGCTTCATTATCCAAAAAACTGCCCCCATTATGGGAAAATGGAGTAAGGTTGGCGATGGCCTTAGGAGTTGTAAGGCGAGTCCGATTATGTTTTTGGATTCAAAATACATAAATAGGTGCAAAGAAAAGTAGTGACCAAAATATGTAAAATGCAGTTTTGAACCATTTTTTACGTTAACGTTCGTTTAGGTAAAACGCGTTTCAATATTGCATTTCATTAAAAGGCCTTTTGTAAATACATTTTACCTGGAAGCTGAATGGATGTTTACTTAAAACGTGTTCAAAAAGACGTTTCACATAAAATGCCTTAATGAACCGCGCTTTGCCTCTTTAAATATCGTCCACTTCCCTTCCCCCACGCCTAAACCAGAACAACCCCCCTAATTTAAAAAATGTTATAGTTGTTCCCTCTTCACTAACTACCCAAAAAACTCGAGTGGACCCAACCGTCCTATAACAAGTAGATAATGTTGGTCCCACATTCTTGCTAAGGCCTTCTCTCATTGTGATTGCTTGTTTCAGACAAAAATCTTCAATTCTTCAATATTTTAAAAAATATAAATTGAGGTATTCCGATTTAATTTTTGTCGAAACTTGTATAAAAAATGCATATTAGTTGTTTTACATGTGTTCTATGTTGTTGTTGTTTTTTTTTTTTGCGCGATTAAACTAGTATGGTATTTATACGGACTTAGATATTAGTGTACTAAAAAAATATGTAAAAACAGAGAAATCATTATTATTTGTTAAAAAATGTTAATAAGTAATTTTTACTGTTGTATATGTATTTTCGTGAATATTTTGTGATTAAATGTAGTTATTTTTTTTATCTGATTTATATTATTTATTTTCTTAAAGACTAGTAATATAGTGCCCTTTTAGGGTAGTAAAATATAATACATTTTCACATAGTAAAATATTGTACCTTTTAGCGTAGTAAAATGTAGTACCTTTTATCGTTGTAATATACAATGCCTGTTAAGTAGTGAGTAGCTACCCTATAGTTTAAATATCTCTTATACTCAAAAATACATCAAAATAACTGATAGATAAAATACAAACTCTGTCTAATTTTAGTCAACATATAATTGGTAATACTGGACCACAAAGATCGAGCCGGGAACCCATATGTGAATACTTAATAATTAAATCTTATATAATTATAAAATTAAATTATTTAATTTACAAACAAACATATAAAATTATGAAACAAACATATAAATTATAATAAAACTAACACATACAAGAATTCATGATATCTTAGTGCTACTAGCCGCAAATATCGAGCTTGAAACCCATATGTAAATATTTAATAATTAAATATTGTATAATTATAAAAATCAATTATTTAATTTACAAACAAACACAAAAAATTATAAAACAAACATATAAAATTATAATTAAACTAACACATACGAGAATCGGGATATCTTGGTGCTACTGGGCTGCAAATATCGAGCGTGGAACCCATATGTGAATATTCAATAATTAAATATTATATAATTATTAAAATCAATTATTTAATTTACAAACAAACATATAAAATTATAAAACAACTACCACATACGAGAATTTAGGATATCTTGATGCTATTGGGCCACAAATATCGAGCCTGGAACCCATATGTGAATATTTAATAATCAAATTTGTATAATTATAAAAATTAATTATTTAATTTACAAAAAAACATATAGAATTATAAAACTAACATGTATTTATTGTTGTTTAATTTGTAGTAGATGACATGAAGGTGCCGCCTATTCATCCCGGACCTTCTAGCGATAAGCTACTGTTGTACAGGGCGATCATAGGTTTGCCCACATATGGGAGGGAGAGTTACTGACCCAGACTCTCCGCGTCAGGAGAGTGGATGACATGTGGGACTTTTTGCATGACAGAGTTCTCTATCCCCGTGTACTCACATGCCTACGTGATTTGGAGATCGAGCGGCTGCAACTCAATTGGTGTTTGGTCACGGCCTTGATAAAGCGGTGGCGACTGGAGACGCACACATTTCACCTGCCCATTGGCGAGGCCACTATCACACTGCATGACGTGGGGTTTTTATGTAAGCTGGCCGTTGCTCTGCCACATGGTATGAGAGTGATGACAGGTGTGCAGCACCTGGACATGCTGCATCGGCTCACTGGTTTTCGGCCACAGGGTGAGAATGTATTGGCTGAGACTAGTAATTTTCTTTTGTCGGCTATTCGAGAGTATTTGGAGTTATTTCCCGACATCACTGGCGAGACATATGATATGCATATTCACCAGTATATGAGGTTGCTGCTGCTCCTTATGTTTGAATGAGTCTTATTCCCGAACACTTGGGGGAACCTATCCAGTTTAAGATTTCTTCATCATCTTGAGCAACTAGATGATTTACCCCAGTACAGCTAGGGTGTTGTTGTTCTTGCCTATTTGTACAGGCAGATGTGCTTCTCGAGCATGGGCACCCAGCGTGACATTGCTAGATTTTTACCGCTATTACATGTGACAACATATTCGGATACTCTATTCATTTTAACATACCTAGTAAAAATAAATCTTAAATTTTACGTCAACTTTTATGTTAGGTTTGGGCCTGGGAGGGGTTCCTGCAGTTGCAGCAACCTCTACCACCATTAGCTCCAGATGTACCACCTTCGTTTCTCCCTCTAGCTAGGTGGGTTCTCCGGCGGGGATATACACGTGAGTAAGAGGCTCGGCGTAATATCTACTTATGCAGGGATACCTTGGATTTGATGGAGCGCGCATAAGTAAATGTATATCTAAGTTTACTTGTCATAGCTGCACATGTGTTGCATATACTCAGGTTTTCTGTTATTACTTAATAGTTCATCTGGACGCCATACAACGACGCATTGATAGCTGGCTTTCCCCATTATTTCTTTACCGGCCGACTTATGTGGGGCTCTTCTATCCCGTTGATCTGCCTTGATATTGTAGAGCATCATGCCACCGAGCGTGTACTTCGCTAGTTTGGTTGTCCGCAACTTGTACCAATATTTCCTACCTGGCAGACCATACACTATCAGCGGGATGATCGTTCCAGGGTAGATGACGCATATTTGGCATGGCTAGAGAAGCATATCTATACTTGGAATGACGACCTGACCTGATTCTTGCCCCCCTCTTCACTGAGTCGGCCGGATGCTGAGCATGATTATATGGGCTGGTACCGCAGTGTTGCCCCACTTTTTGTCAGGAATCCCATTCGTTGAGTTGGCGGTCGGTACATTCCATACACCAAGAGGCATGAGGCACTGGTATGTTATTTGGTATTCTTACTTATAACTGTGACCTAGCATTCCGTAATTTTTAATTTACATGTTGTGTAGGCTATTGGCCTATATTTATTCCACCCGTTGGGACTACAGATATAGTAGCATGCCGGCAAGGGAACAACCATTTTGAACGAGATTGGCCGGTAGGTTACAAAGTTGGCTGCCTGGACACTGCATCGAGCCCGAGGAAATGACCGCTCAGTGCACGTCCTTGCTTATGTGGTGCCAAAGCAATACCATTGAGGTTGGACTATCCCACATACGTTAGGAGCACGAGGCACGAGTGCCCCACAAGGTAGGGATGTCCCACGGGGGCGTGGGGGCCAGCGAGGATGTGGTCCTCAACAACGGGGGCATGGAGGCTCCTATTGAGGATGTTGGAGTTGATTTGCTGGGTGACCTCCATCATCCAGACAAGGATGTTGGCGCTGATATGCCGTCATTCAGCCTTTACCTACCGTTCACTCCAGCAACATCCCAGGTGACCCCATCAGATCCATTGTTGATCACGGGCATGGGGATTGCCGTAGTTGATTGGGAGCAGTACTTTTCAGGCACATCAACCGTTGCCGAGGATCGGCCGACCCAAGATGTGGATAGTGGGCACTGGCTGAGTTATGGGTCATCATCGACGGGTGTTGTGGATCTTTCACATGCGCAAGTATGTTTGTATTACTATTAAATTTATATTTGTTTTTATCTCATTGATTCGCCATAAGTTTAACTTTATTATTATCTCATTAAGGTTTCATCCCCGCCCGTGACGGAGGCCACTTTGTGTGATGTTGACCAGGATCTGACGGATGCTTATATTCAAGAGTCCTACGAGACAATGGTAAGTAAATTTGAATCTTTTTTGACTTAACACGTACTTTACAAATACATATTTTCATATACTAAGCTAACTTATTCTTTTATAGGTTGCTGATGGACCAACAACCCTTTCTACCAATCTTGCCGGCACTACTAACAATCATATTGCAGCGCATCTTGCGATAAAGAGGCGACGTGAAGAGGATGATCCTGATAGTATTTTTGGGTGGGATGGGATGCGCTTCAGGCCGGCGGCTGCATTGGAGCACACAGGATGTGGGACATATTAATTTTTTGTTGTATTATATGTAAATTATTAGAACACTTTTTTATGTTTACATAATATGCGCATTATGTTTTTATTTTCTAATTTTTTCTTTATTTTAATAGTACAATACAAACACAAACATAGCAACTTAACATAATTTAAATTAGTACATTTAATTAAAATACATGACACTGGAAACATAAAGATAAAGTAGTATGCTCAACACATACATAATTGCTTAGTAACGTTCGCCTATTATTCTCTGCTCCAACCACGTAAATTTCTCTTCCAGCTTATTTTTTCTTCTTCCGCCTCTTTTAGTTTCTCCTTCAACTCCATAATTTCTCGCTTATATTCTTGTTCATATTCTCACTATTTTTTGGTCAAATCATGAAAATACTGCAAAGACTCTTTGTAACATTGCTGCTTGCAGGGTTCATTAACCCATACCTCAAAATTGAAAAAAGTTTCGTTGTTGCATTCACACACATGCGCCCAACTTCACCATCATCCCAACAGCCCGCCAACATACATCGTTTGCCACATTGGCATATTAGTACATACATGATTTCAGACATTTATTAAAGCAAAAAAAAATCTACTTTCATGAAATTTTTTGCTATTTGTTATGGTTAATCACAGAAAATAACTATAACGCATTATTTATAGGCAAGGAAACACACATAATGTAGAATTTTACCGTGCTATGCTAACACATAATGTAGTACTTAACCACTCTATGCTTCGTGTGTTAAAGATTCTTTCCAATAAAAAAAAACTTTTTCGCAATCGGGCAGCTTTTCAGATCAACGAGAAAACACACATAACATAGTATTTACCTGTGCTATATATATTCACACAAAAGGTAGCATTTAACCGCATTATGCTTCACGTGTTAAAGATTCTTTCGGATACAAAATAGCTTTTTTACAGTCAGATAGCTTTTCAGATCGACAAGACAACACACATTATGTAGTATTTAACCGCTTTATATATAT
Source organism: Nicotiana noctiflora (assembly GCA_032618575.1). Taxonomy (NCBI): domain Eukaryota; kingdom Viridiplantae; phylum Streptophyta; class Magnoliopsida; order Solanales; family Solanaceae; genus Nicotiana; species Nicotiana noctiflora. The sequence goes on along the minus strand of JASVEL010010667.1, from coordinate 77,160 downwards.
TCAAACAAATGTAGTATTTAACCGCGCTATGCTTCGCATATTAAAAATTCTTTCTTATACAAAATAGCTTTTTCGCAGTCGGAAAGCTTTACAAATTGACAAGACAACACACATAATGTAGTATTTAACCGTACTATATATATATATATATATATATATATATATATATATATAAACATCCTCCTTCTCTAAGAGTGAAGCTCGAAAGTGAACATAAAAAATTTCCATTTTTTAATCCAATACTATTTTTGATTACATGAACGGGAGGGAGAAATTCGTTAATTTACTCAACTGAAAATTGTTAAATTTTAATAAGATTTAACAACAATGGAAACATAATTTTATTTGATACATCTTGCAATATAAACAAATATATACACTTATTAGAAAAAACGTTACGAAGACAAAAATGTATGTGTATCCTTGATAGTTGGGCACATTATATGAGCTTGCACCAGGAGCTGGATTACCACCGCCATCCAAACTAGTTGAAGGACATTTACGAAGGTCGTGTCCTATTTGCGAGCATATGCCACATTTACGTGCATAAGGAATATCACTAACATCCATTTGGTTCCGTATACGCGTTCTTTATTGCACTTGTAGCTCAAACAAACTGTCCTTATTAAACACCATTTTAAATGGTTCCGGCGGCCAATAATGCTCAGCACCCATCAGTTGTAACTACCCACTATATGTGTTTAAGTATGCATCAATACTGTATTGCCTATCAACATAGTTGGTTCCCCCTAAACCTGTATGTTGAAAGCACTTCATAGCATGTGATCAAGGTACGTGGTAGATGGTCTATTTCACACACGAACACAACCTGGTGGCTTCATTTACGATTTGTATATTATTCTCTGGTGTTGATGGATAGTGGTGTGAACTTCAACAATATTTTACTCGTTGCAATATTGTAAAAATGAATGCCAATGTGCTCGCCTCCTATATTTCTCAAATCTTTTCATTAGTATTGGCATAAATTTAAAACTCGTCTCCATCAGTTCAGATGCACCTCTATGCTTTCAATAAACCTCTCAGTCATTTGTTTGAATGACATTCGCACCATGGCACTGACAAGAAATCCAGATGCAGACTTCAATAACCCGTTGAAATACTACGACACATTTGTAGTTAGGATTCCCCATCATCTGCCACTATCCGCATGTAATGTCCACTTGTGAAGCTCATATCGTATCAACCAATGAGAGGCTCTTTCGTCTAACTACCAGATCGATTCCATGCGCCTCCTAAATTTGCACTCCTGATGATCGGTTGCAACTATCCACATTAAATCATGCAAGTCCTTGTTGGGATATTTATTCTAATAATTGACCTTTAGGTACCTCATACAGTAACGGTCGTATGCATAGGGTTCCTTCCATTCAAGTAAATGCTCTACAGAACTTAATATACCACCATGCCGATTAGATATTAGACAAATACCTAAATATTGTTTGATAACGTGTTGCTTCAAGTGGTTCAAAATAGCATCCACAACTCTTGGTTTCATGTAACGACCCGGTCGGTCATTTTTTGGAATTTATGCCCCAATCCCCCATTAACTATTTTCCCTAAGTTCATTTTTACTATTTTGGCTTGCCGGGATGTTCGGTATTAGGATTCGAAGTGTTTTGGGACACTTAGTCCCTAAATGTGAGCCTAAGAGTTGAAAATGGTCCGTATTTAGAATAGTATGAAGACAACCTCGGAAGGGAAATCTGATGGTTCTGTTAGCTCTGCTAGGTGATTTTGGGGTTAGGTGCGTGTTTAGAATGTTATTTGGAGGTCCGTAGCTCAATTAGGCTTGAAATGCCGAAGTTTGAATTTTTGGAGTTTCCGGTCCGATAGTGAGTTTTTGATCTGGGAGTCAGATTTGCATTTAGGAAGTTTCTGTAGCTCTGCCGTTCCATTTTGGATGTGCGTACAAAATTTTAGGTCATTCAGGCGAGGTTTGGTTAGGCTTTTGATCGAAAGCATATTTGGTTGAAATTTGAAGTTCCTAGGCTCGAATCTTGACTTAAATTATTTTTTCGGCATTATTTTGGGTGATTTAAGGATTGATACAAGTTTGAATGATGCTATGGGATATGTCTGTAAGTTTGGTTGAGGTCCCGGGGGCCTCGGGTGTGTTTCGGATGCTCAACGGAGCAATTTGAAGTTGGAAATTATTGTAGAAAAATTGCAGGTCAGATCCCTTCTACGCGTTCGCGTCGAACCATCGCGTTCGTGTAGTGTTCCCTTCCCCCTTCATCGCGTTCGTGGAAACTCCACCACGTTCATGTAGTGTAACCTGGAGGGGTTCCCATTTTCCTTATACGCGTTCGCATTCAGAACCACGTGTTCGCGAAGCCGTGTATAGTTGTACCCCCACCCTTCGCATTTGTGAACTTCTTTACGCTTTCATGATGAGTAATTAGACCCCCTTCATTTTTCTTCTCCGTGAACATGATAGTCCTTACGCGTTCGCGATGACCAAATAACTAGGCAGGCAGATTAAATTAGCCATTTCAAGGGTTAACCATTTTTATAACTTTTTGACTTCTAGAGCTCGAATTTTGGCGATTTTTGAAGGGATTTACACCTGGGCAACTTGGGTAAGTAATTTCCACTCGATTTAGACCATATTCCATGAATATCCTCTTAATTTCACCCTTTAATTTCATATTTTTGAATGGAAAGTGGGTAAAACTTCTTAGACCTCGTTATGGGGGTTTGATGGAGCATTTGACCTCCAATTTGGGAGATTTTTATATGGTTAGACTAGTGAGAGTACGAGGGTTCTTAAAATGTGAAAATTATTCGATTTTGAGACATTGGTTAGAGGGGAGTTTTGGTCATTTTACCTATTTTCGCACCCTAGCTTCAATTTTAATATTGGAATCAGTTGCTTATAATATTATTTACGATTTGTAATTGAATTGAATAGATTTGAGCCATTTGGAGTCGGATACTCGTGGCAAGGGCATCGTTCCCTAGTTGATTTCGGCCCCGGTTCGAGGTAAGTGTCTTGCCTAACCTTGTGTGGGGGACTTCGTCCCTTAGGATGTGATAATTGGTAATTGTATGCCTTACACGTGAGGTGATAAGCGCGTACTTGAGCTAATTGTTGAAACCATGATTTTTACTTAAATACTTGATTTGGATTTTCTTTTATATTTGCCTTACTTTACTTTCTATTATAGCATGTGCTAGCGTAGAAGAGCATGTTTAATCGATCCAAGTTGCCTATTTATTTAAATTGTCTTAACTGTGATTACATGGAGCATGTTAGCTAGTATTATTTGTTTCCTTGTATTGTTGTACTTTAATTTCTGAATATTTCTCTGATGTAGGTTGCACATTTACATTGGGACTACGGATGCGGGATTTTACGAGCTACCCCTTGTTTGTTTACTTTGGGACTACATGTTTGATTCCCGGGAGATCCCTCTGCACTTTTACTTTGGGACTACGGGACAATATCCCGGGAGATCCCCTGCACTTTTATTGTGGGACTACGGGTCTGTTTCCCGGGAGATCCCTTGCATACTGATGATTGGACTACAGGACGGTATCCCGGAAGATCCTTTGATATTGATATGAGAATTGGACTACGGGACGGTATCTCGGGAGATCCATTGGACAGTCGAGAAAAGGGCTACATGATGGTATCATGGGAGACCCTCGTCGGTATTCTTGTAATTTAGTTGTATTTACTCCGTGTTCCTGTGTGTCGTGCAGTATTAAATTTCATTGGATTGTCTTACCACACTGTTGTGTTTATTAGTTTTCATCAGATTTCAACACTGTTAATATTTTTGCTATTTTATTATTTTTGTCTCAGTAGGCCCCTGACCTTTCCTCATTACTACCCAACCGAGGTTAGACTTGACACTTACTAAGTACTGCTATGGTGTACTCACGCCTCTTATGCGCATGTTTTTCATGTGTAGATCCAGGTACCTCTACGCAGGTGCATTACCAGTAGTAGCAGGAGCATGTTTTTTGGAGATTTGAGGTATATCTGCCGCGTCCGCAGACCGAAGAGTCTCTCTCTCACTCTACCTTCTAGTTAACTAGATGATACTCTATTTTTCCTTGATGTAGACATTTCCAGATGATTAGAGTAGTATTATGTTTCATTCTTAGTCTGTGTTGCCCGTGGGTTTCCGGGTCTTTGGGATAATTTTCATATTTCTAAAGTGTTAAAGTGTATATGCCAGGCGGCAACCGTATACATTATTCATGTTGTTAAATTTTGATTATAAACTTCGCAAATATTGTTACTTTCGCAATGTGTTAAGCTTACCTAGTCGCAAATACTAGGTACCGCCTTGACGTGTTCACAATTGGTGAACTAGGGTCGTGACATTTGATTGGATCATATGGCAAAAGCTAGTGGAAATATTTGTCCATTGGCATGTACTGCAATGACGATCAACAAATTAATATCATACTTTCCATAGACTTGAGTATCGTCTATGGAAATTACCTAACGGCAATGCACAAAACCATCAATTGCTGGTTTAAATGCCCAAAACACATATCTGAATATATATTCCAGTATTCTTGCACTCCCATCAAGCTTCCTTTAAACAACAGTCCCGGGGTCAAAGTGTTTCAATACGTCCATGTACTTGGGTAGAGATGCAAATGACTTATCCCAATCACCGTAAACAATTTCAAATGCATGTTTGCGCCTCAGATATACCTTTCTTTTGGTAATAGTACACCCATATTCCTAGTGTACAGATGTAATACACTCTTTGATCTTGTACCTTACGGACACTTCAATATGTAGAATTAGTTGAAGAGAAATCAAGTCAACATCCAAGTTGAAGTGGTTCCCATTGAATGTGTCCATTTCACAATTGTGGGTGCCAATATATTTACCCACTTTCCACAATCCTGATTCCTTCTTGCTCGCACGCGGCATCTAGTGACAACCTTAAACCATCTATGGCAAACAACCTTGTATACATCCGGACTTGACTCTCATACCAACATCTCATGACACTCTCTTACGTTGTACATTTTTGCAGCCCTGGTTAGGCGAGCTTTATTAGGAAAAGCATGTCCTTTGCCAGCACCGTTAGTCTAGACTCATCCCACATTGTTGTTTGAATTTCGTCAAGATCCCTTGTGAGGGCATACTTAGCAAATTATCAAGGTAGGGAATATGCCTTGAATCAAAGGAAATGTGGGACTCGTACACTCTTGATCTAACGGGAGGTGGAGCATGCTCCCTCGTCAGCTCAGGTTCGGCATTCTCTTCATCCTCATCATCATCCTCGTCAGGGAAGGGTGTGTCATCTTCAGACTCGTCGGCATTGTTGTTATAATTACTATTATGTTCTTGACTCTGCACATTTACCAAATCCCAAGTAAATACGCCGTCTACGGGCGATTGAGTGAGGACGAGACCATCAAGTTGCTCATTTTCACTGCACCAACAACAAAATAATAAGCTACTCAAATTGATAAATACTTTGCATATAGCTATATAACTTCACTTGCAAGTAGTAATGTGTTGACATTCCATGATGGACATTATCCTGTTGGTGATAACTCCCGGATAGACCACCGTGATCCAACACACCAAAACTACATATATTCCAACTGCGCGTGGGTTCAGAACTTGTAAAATTGATATCAGGGTGGTAAACCATGTGGAATATATGAGTGTTAATACAAATTCAGTACAACAAAAATAAACATCGTAACACAAAGGAAAATTGAAGTTAACGAGTCGCTTTATGGATTATGTAAAGTAGGAGAGAAGTTGTTTGCTCGTTTGTGACAACCCAAAAGGTCATCACCTGTTTTCTCATTCACTCCGTGCTTCCGATGCCTTAAAAACCTCAATTGTACTTGCCTCGATTTGCATGCACAGTCCAAGCACGTAGCCGGAAAACTTTTATGTTGAAATATGTAAATTCTGTGAAAATTTTCAAGAATTGTGATATTAATATGATTAAAATTGACTTTGGTCAGCATTTTGGGTAAACGGACCCGAACCCGAGACTGGACGGTCCCGGAAGGTCCATAGAAAAATATGGGACTCGGGCATGTGCCAGGAGTCGAATTCCTAGGTCTAGAGCTCGAGGAAAGAATTTTTTTGTGAAATTATTTTTATGAAATTATTAAGGAAATTCTAAATGAAATTTTATCAAAAGACTATGGTATCAGACTCGTATTTTGGTTCTGATACCTGGTATACGTCTTAAATATATGTTAAGCACTTTCTGTGAAGTTTGGTCGAAATCATATGTCATTTGACGTATTTCATACCTAATTATCTAAAGTTGGAAGTTTATGAAGTTAGAAATGAAAATGATGATTTTAAGGCTTAATTCATTGATTTTGATGTTTTTTGGCGGGTTGATCATTCGAGTAAGTTTTAGGATGTTATTGAGTCAATGTGTGTGATTGGTTAGGAGCCCCGAGGGCTTGGGAGTGAATCGGAGGTGGTTCGGGGTATTTTTACACTTAGAATATTAGCAGGTTTTTCTGCAATTTTTTCTCAGTGATTGCTTCTACGCGTTTGCAGCACTCTGCTCGGGTTCGCGTACCCATGGGCCTTCACTTCTTCGCGATCGCGGACAACTCCCCCACGTTCGCGTAGCCCTGGCTCCCACTTCATCGCGTTCGCAAGCCCTTTGTCGCGATCGCGCAGTACAATTGCTGGACCCCTCAGCTTTTCCTCTACGCATTCGCATCCCCACCATCGCGAACGCGGTGCCCCAATTTTTCTTCACCGCGAATCCGTCTGCTTAGTCGAAAACACGTAGGGTAAAAACGCCCAGTTATATTTTTTAATTTTCAAAAACGGTACACTCGGGATTTCTTCACTTTCTCACAAGCCCTCTTCTCTCCTAAGATTTAGGAAGCCATTAAATCCCCCATTCTTCATGATCGCTTGGGTAAGCAATTCCCCACTTAATTCCTTCACGTTTCTTCAATTATTTACTGAAATCCTAGCCCTAAAGTATGAAATCAAAGTAGAAATTAAGATTTTTGGGTAGAGTTAGATTTTTGAGAAATTTATGTGATTCAACCTCAATTTGGGGTAGAATTTTGAAACAAATTATATAATTGGACTCGTGGGGTTATGGGTGATTGAATTTTTGTCTGAGTGTCGAGTTTGGACCATGTGGACCCGGTGTCTAATTTTGGTTTTTTGGAAGAATGCTAGAAAAATTTATATCTAGGCTATGGGATGTTGCCATTGAGTCATTATTGATATTATTAAATTAATTATGTCTAGATACCATTATTTTGGGGTCGGATTGTAGAGGAAATGTAGTATTTGAGGAGTGATGGCTATTATTTGGACCTAGGTAAGTGTTTGATCTAACTTTGGCTTGAGGGAATTGGATTAGAGTGTTGTTATGTGCTAATTGCTAAATAATCGAGTATGATGTATAGGCATGATGACGAGTATCTATATACCGGAGTCTAGCATGACCGTGAGTCCTTGTTTGTATATATTCGGATATTATTATGACTCTTCCATGTTAATTGATGAGTTCCATGTAATGTGAAAGGTATGAAAATTACTTATGAATTGTATTTTTTTTGGAGTGTTGGCTCGAACGATAAAGGACTATAGAGAAAGGAAATGAATGAAATAAAAGAGATATGATTAATTCATTGCCGGAATGGCTTGAGTATATTGATTATTTTCCCTTGCCGGAACATTTATTATTATCTGCATATCCCTTCACCCCGTTTGGTTGTAATTATTATTTGGGTGAGGAAGAGTGAAAATTGCACGAAGGGTTATTCCGTGCTATGTTGATATATTTGCACGAAGGGTCATTCTGTGCTATGTTAATTATATTTGCACGAAGTGTCATTTCGTACCATGTTTTTTTTATTATAATTGCACGAAGGAATATTTCGTGCCATATTTTTTTATTATAATTGCACGAAGGAACATTTTGTGCTATGGTGTGAGAGATATGTGAGAAAAAGTACGAAGGGTAATGCCGTGCACTTTATTCGATTGTTTACGGTGAGAATGACAGTAAAAACGCGAAGGTTGATGCCGTACAATTGTTAATTTGCTTGCTTTCTATATATTATTGTTGCACGTTCTTGCTTGAATTGTTGACTTTATATTCGCATTGTGTTTCCTCCATAGTATGCTCCCCCTCCCTCTTACTGCAAAATTTTTGAGTTCTTCCCTTTTATTGCATATATAGATATATATTGAATTGCACAGGTTATTTTGGTAGTCCTGTCTAGCCTCGTCACTACTTCGCCGGGGTTAGGCCAGGCACTTACCAGCACATGGGGTCGGTTGTGCTGATACTACACTGTGCTATTTTGCACAAATTACGGTACCGGAGGAGCTCTTGGACCACAACAGTAGTTGATCGAGAGTCTTCTTCAGTTTAGGGACTTGCAAGGTAGCCTAGCTGACGTCCATAGGTCGGAGTCCCTTTCCCTGTTATTAGTTTGTTTGTTTATATCGAGACAGACTTTGATGTATTTCATTCATACTTTTGTTTTTAGTATTCCATAGTAAGTCGTTAGTTAGTGGCACCAGACTCTGGGTAGGCTTGTAGTTTGAACTTCCGCAATTTTATTTTCAGTTATTCTAGATTGAAGACTTCCGCCTTATTTAATTGCTTTCGTTTTATTTATATTATCGTAAACGCAAGTTAAGATGTTTGCATGTTGGCTTGCCTAGCTCTTAATAGTAGGCGACATCGCGACTCCCGATGGTGGAAAATCCGGGTCGTGACATTGCTCCTCGTTCGCCTGTGGAGATAAGTTTAGATATGGCTGAACTCTTTCAGACGGAACCTGTTCGGCTAGAACTGCTCCAAATAACCACCCGATAATTGAGGGTTATCCTTGCTTTGCGAACATCTTCAATCTTCACGTACATTTCCAATATTTTTATCAAAATAAGTTTCCGATATTCATCCAGAGTCTTCAAAAAATCTCTCAGAGTTTCATCATCCTCGATGTTAAACTCAGCGTAACAAGCAACCTCTAGCGGAGTCACAAAATACGGATATCTTCTGGTTATTTTAAGATTCACCGAACATTTGTTCAATATGATTTTATTACATAACAACGATACCCGTCTATCGTACTCTATTGTAAGTGATAACTTAACATGACTCTGTGGAGATAAATGATAGCTCACTGAGTTATTCGCCACCAAAACCTCACCACCCAATATAATGAAACCCTTATTTTCACTCTTCAGACGTTATGAAAAAAAAACAACTTGAGAATTTTAAAAAAAAAAATTTATCAGGAGTTGAAACTTGTTTCTGAATGAATTTTTGCAAAAATCTTAACGTCTTTAAATAAGGAAATGCTCAATCGGGGGGCTCAAAATTTTGGAAGTAAAATGCGTTTAAAAGGGCATTTTAAATATTTGAATTATTTTTATGTCAGTTAAGCGCAAAAGATTTATTGATGGGTCCACAAAATAAGTAAAAAGTGTTTACACAAGGTGTTTTAATAAAATACAATATTGAAATGCGATTTACTTTAACATCCCAAACAGACGTTAAGGTAAAATATAGTTTAAAACTGCGTTTATATATTTTGGTCACTAAATTTTTTTCCCACATGTATTTTGAATTCAAAAACACAACATTTAGGTTATGATCTTGTTGTGAGGCCCAATTCAAAATATCATGTAAAAGATAGCAATTTTTACATGTATATACCAAATAGCATACTATATTACATAATATGTTTATTTTTTGATTTAATTACATAAATGTTCACTTAATTATTAATCTATATCATAATTCAAGTTCCTCACACAAATAAAATACTCTTACATTTTATCCATAACCCCCCATCCCTACGTTTGACCCTCTCTTTTCACCCCCACACTTTTTATGTAGTGCAAAATAATGTCAAATCTGCACAAAACAAATATTATTTTACATTGCCATAAAAATTAAGCATTAATCTACATAATACTTACATCATTCTTAAAAAAAATAATAATAATAAGAACTACAGAATAACTACAAAGTAACAACATTTGTAAAAATATAGAAAATCGCAACTACGATTAATCTACAAACTTAAGACAACAAATCGATATGACTACAAAATAATAACATTTATAAGATGTATATACTATCAACTACAATTTATACACATAATTAACACGGGTAATCCACATGACTACAAATAAATCGCAAATTAAATTTGCAATTGAAAGAGCAATTTCGTGTAATTCCATATTGGTTACTACAATTTCTTTCTTGAATTGTAGTAATCAAGACTCACTTTTACTTTTCCATAATTAAATCATACCGAATATACCATTGTTTCACTTTAACCCACACAAAAGCTACACCAACTACTCCACGTTTTCAATTTAAAAACACAAAAGCAACAAATATTCCTTCCTTTTGGTAAGAAAAGTGGGTAGGGCTCAAATGTTAACATTATTAAAAAAATTTATGGACATTTGATTTTATATATATATATATATATATATATATATATATATATATATATATATATATATATATATATATATATATATATATATATTATATATATATATATATATATATATTTCCCATTATAGATCTCCCAACTCCTTTTGAAGGAATCCATAGTGAAGAGTGCTTTAGAGTTTAATTTTGTTTTATAAGCATGTATGTATTCAACAATTTTGTAGCAGACTTTTTCTATGGATTGATTTGCATTACTAACATTGGAGCAACACCGAAATTTCCTTAAATTTGACAATATTAATCCCTCTACTAGGTTAAGAAAATACCTATGAAATGTTTATTTGTTTGTCCAGTGCATAAAAATTACGGACTGAAGAAAAATTTAAATTGCATAATACACGAATAAGAAACATAACATGAAACAAAATATGATATCTTAGAATAAGATTAATTGTGGACGATCATTAAACTCTATAACATTGATGAAGTCAATCACTAATGATGCGTGGATTTAATTTCCACGGCTCTTTTCCATGGTTCCCCCAAAAGAAAAAATTGTTGGGTTTTTAATATATTTAATTAATATATTAAAGAGTTAAAAGAGGGTGAATGAGAAATGGAGTGAAATAAAATTTTGAGTGAAATTTCAAGTTTTCTTTCCTTGGTAAATGGGCATTGTCCCATATTGGAAAATGAAGAGATTTTTTATGGGTATATAAGCAATTGTTATTCTTCTCTTCTAGCTCTTAAAGAGTTGAGAAGAAAGCAAGCCTCGCGCCGTCGTCATCGCTCGGCTCGGCTCGGCTCGGCTTCGACTTCGACTTCGGTTACGGCTTCGGCTTCGAATTTCGATTTGGATTTGGTCAAATGATCGATTGATTAACTTTTTGGACCAAATTTATTTGTTAATAGTAAGATATTAACAGAAATGTAAATTTTGAGTGAAATTTCAAGTTTACTTTCCTTGGTAAATGGGCATTGTCCCATATTGGAAGAGGAAGAGTTTTTTTATGGGTATATAAGCAATTGTTCTTCTTCTCTTCTAGCTCTTAAAGAGTTGAGAAGAAAGCAAGCCTCGCGCCGTCGTCGTCAACCCTCGCTCGACTCGACTCGGCTTCGGCTTCGGCTTCGGCTATGGCTATGGCTACAACTACGGCTTCGGCTTTGAATTCAGATTCGAATTCGGATTCAAATTTGGATTTGGTCAAATGATCGATTGATTAACTTTTTGGACCAAATTTATTTGTTAATAGTAAGATATTAACAGAAATGTTATTAAAATATTTGTTTTAACAATAGAATATTAATATTAAATAAATATTAATATTAAATCCAAATTTCAGTTTTTTCTGTTTTTGTAACAGAAATTTAACTACCCATCAATTTTCCCTCTTTATTATTGAGTAAATGACCATTTATGCAATGACATTTATGTTATGACAGTTTTGCAGAAACAACCATTTTGAAGAGACTCTTCAGATTTCAGCTCAACTTTTGGCTATAAATACAACATTATCATGCTCAGAATTTCACTACGAATTTTCTGAGTTTCTCCTCCTTTCTTCTGCATACTTTTAGCATCAAACAAAGCAAAAAGTAAGTGTGATTTGCTACCGAACTTTGTGTTCGCTGAAACACTGGGGTTTGAAGTACCACTACACCAGTGTGTAATTCGTTCTATCCTGGGAGAAAATAATCCATAACCTTGGGTATTAGGAGGGGATTAAATTCCTTAAGGAAACACTGTGAATTCAGTAGGCTCGAATTGGTTTCTTCATTTCTGTTTATGCACATTTTTATTTGTATTTATTTATATTTTTAGAATTATTTTACAAATACAGTGTATCAACAAAAAGTAAACAAACTAATGATTAACAATTAAAATGTCGTATGATCCAAAATAAAACACGCAACAGAAGTAAATTCTAAATCCCACCATGGCAAGAAAGTGAGGTAGTCACAGTCAACAGTAAAATATGCTTAACCCACTCTCAGCTTTTTTTCTTTAATTATTTATGTGGTCATTTACCCATAATGAAGTATATATGCAACCACTAATAAAAGTCAACCTTTGATACAACTTGCCTTGGTTGAGTGGGTTTACTAATATAGTTAAAATAGGACAGTATAATTAGTTTTCAGATTGATCATTCAAAAATAGCCAGCATTTACCAAGTCAATAAAAAATAGCCCTATTTTGTTGCAATAGAGACTGGTCCAGCATAATATACTAGAGTTCGGTGCACCTGTGTATGAATTCCAGGATATTATGTTGGACCGGTATACTAGGTACACTAGAACTCCAGCATAAGACTGGAGCACCGGTGCTCTAAACTCTACTATATTATATTGGACCGGTACACTTGCTGGAACTCCAGTATATTATGTTGGAGTTCTAGGTACTTATGTTGGAACTCCATCATATTATGCTGGAGTTCCAGCATACTTATCTTGGAACTCCAGTATAATATGTTGGAGTTCAAGTGTACTTATGCTGGAACTCCATATTTGCATATTTTTCGGGTTTTGAACAATAATTTTTTCGCTCAAATTTATCTTTACATGAAAAGTGACTAAATTTCGATTAATTGAAAACTGGGCTATTTTTGAACGATCAGTTGTAAATCAGCTATTTTTGAATTTCACCCACTATCCTATTTGATAAATTAATAAGCTTATTTTGAGAAGAGGAAGTTAGCTAATATATACTAGTATATATGAAATTGTACTATGGAGATGATCACCACCAAAATTTCCTTATTGTGAGTGATTCGCTTGTTATAATTGGTGAAGAATTAAATTGCACACCTCAAGAGAGCTAGAATGTATTTTTATTTTAAAATAAATAAATTATTACATACATTTCTTTTGATTGGGGAAATTTTCTTTGTAAAAATGTAATAATTTTATTTCTCTATTTAAATAGCTATGCTAAACAAAGATTCTTTATGTCTACATATTGTTCAGCTACAACTGTGACTTGGTCCCCAAGAGTTCTCCTGATTTTATTCTATTTAATTGTTGCTAACATAATCTAACTCTAGTTTTTTTTCACATAAACAGTCACCTTAAAGGTTACTAACTAAAAGAGTAGAATTAGTAAATTTATAAAAGGACAAGCAGACAAACCAAACAAGGTTAACAGTTGTCACTTTGGCAATGTTCTCTCCTTGTTTATAGTGTCAGATTTGAATTATTGTTACCTCTATTATTCAACTAAAGCATGATTAAGCCTCCTTAAACATTTTCCTATTAGTCAAATTAAGGTTGACAGCTCCAATATCTCCTAGAAAATATCTAGGACAATTGCATTTCATTAGTAATACAATTTTTATTTAGAGGGTGTTTGGCTAAGCTTATAAGCTGGTTAAACTGGCTTATAAGTGCTTTTGCTTATCGATGCATTTGGTAAAATTAAAAGTATTTATAAGTCAAAAGTAAGCCAAAAATCATAAGTTGGTCTTCCCAACTTATCAGATTTCAACTTGTAAGCACTTTAAGTTTGACCAAAATATTTATTATTTTATCCCTAAAATATTTCTTTTTAAAACAAAACTCTTCGTATTCCCGGTTCTTCAACTGCTTATTATTAATTTCAGCACTTTATACAAAACGTAATTGCATATTTTTTAAATCAGTTTCAGCACTTAAAAGTATTTTTCAGCATCTAATATTTATCAGCTACTAGGTCAAACGTACTCTTAATCACTAACTGTTTAACCAAAAAATAGTATTTTGATCAAAACTATAATTTAAGATGAAAAATCGGGTTACTAATAATCAAGAGACCAAGAAATAATAAGCTTTCTGAGAATAAGAATAAAGCAGTAAACAATGTTGTATTTCAGTATAATGCCAATGATTTTTCGCGTCCCTACAAATAATGAAACTTCTTCCTTTTATAGTTGATTCTAGTAAAGGAATGAAACATAAGTTTTAATGAGTCAATTATGAGAAATAAATGACATTAAATAAACTGTCATTCCTATTAAATACCACTTTTCTAACGTATAAGATATTTAATACTGAATTTTGACTCCTTTTTGTCTTCAGATTCATGCCTTTAATGACCTTCACTCTGTTGACTTTAATTGACTCGAATTGATACAAGTATCATGCCTAAACTGCTTCTCGTGCCTGTTTAACCTCCTCTTCCTATATCTGTTATCTTCCGTGCCTTTTCTCAATTGTTATGCTTTGACCATTTGACCAATCTACGTGTCATGCCACGTCATTTTTAATATAAATTTAACTTTTATCCCAATACAAATAGTCCCCCTACTTCTCATTTACTTATCAATTAAATATTTGGGAAGTGGATCCTCATTAAAAAGGAAATTTTTGTCATAATTAATGCTATGACAGTATCGACGCTTCAATGTCTCTTCTATTTAATGCACCATATGTGTGTCACCTCCTAACTAGTTCTGCGATTTTACAGCATTTTTCTAAGGCATCTTTAACTTCACTATTCACGAAGTGATAATTGCCTTTATTATATGCTTTTCATCATTACTCTTCTAAGTTATCAACGGTTGAGTTTATATACATAAACTTATCCCCTTTACCCCTTGTCTTCTTCTTCACAAGCTTTTTACCAAACTTTTTGCTCTTTACTCTCGTTCATTTTATCTGCAGTTCATTCTTTCTGTCCATATCTCCTTGCCATGTCGTCTTCAAATCCTAATTCTAGAAGAGTTCCAATACTTGATAGTTTACCCAACGCTCCTGCTAGATATAGAAGAGGTAGAGGAGGTGTTCTTCGTGTTCGTGGTGTTGGGTCGATGCGTGGTGACACCTCTAGTTCTACTACTCTTTCTAGTTCTGGAAACTCCTCCAGAGGCATCCTTTCTAACAAATCCTCTTCTGAAGGAAAAGAGTCATTTGAACCTCTTCAAGAGCCTCTGGTTGAAGAAATCGTACCATCAGATTGATCTTTTGAACATGACAAAGAATCCCTTCGCGAACAAGTGATTAAATTAGAGAGGGCTGACAAATATCCCTCTTTAATTACTAAACCTTTGGATCAAATTGTTCGAAGAGACTGTCATTGAAGAATAACACCCACATAATCATTGTCAACCCTAGCCAAAGAATTACTTCTTATAAGGCTGGCTTTTCTTGCGTTTGCACTTATCCCTTCACTTTAGGATTTATTCCTATCATCGACCCAGTTATTCTTGACTTTTGTCATTTTTTCAAAATCTGTTTAGCTCAAGTAGGCCCCCTCGTATGGAGAGTTGTGACTTGTTTCGGGTATATGTCGGTCAAAGCTGATGTTGATTTTACCTTCCCTCATCTGATTTAATTTACCACCCCAAGCTATTTCGCAATGGTGTCTTTACTTTAAGTGCAAGAAGTAAGAGGGTTTTGATAAACCCTGAAGATAATAATGACCGTGGCTGGTACACACGATTTGTTGTTGTTCCCACAATTGATTTGGTGGGCGCGTCAAACATTTCCTTTCCTGGAAAATGGAACTTGGCACGTAAGTATTTTATTTCTTACTGTATCTATTTCCGTTATTTCAGCTCCTTTTCTAATCCCATTATTATTCCTTTGCCTTTGTAGCAACCATGGAAGATATGGAACCCGTTCCCAACTTTCGTGTTTGGGTAGACGCCATCTTGAAGGTCGTGCCTATGGAAGCACAAACTTGAAAATCAATTTCCAAGCTCAACTCTCGTAATGTCGTGGCTCCGCGTTTGGGCTCCCTGACCCTTATCGCGCTTAGGCGCTCCGACCGCGACCCCAGGTCAGGCACAAACATGGTTGGAAAGTTAAGACCCACGGTATACACTCTCTTTACTTTTCGTGTGTTAAACTTTTTCCACTCTTTTTAATTTTCTATCCTTTTTATTGTCGGGATTTGCTATTCGAGGGATGTCAGCTGAAGTGGCTATTACTCTTAGGGCTTCTTCCAGTACTCCCCTAACTTTGGAGAGGGCACAAGCCTCAATGGCAAAGAGGAAAATAGTTGAAGAAGATTCTGACGTTGATGAAGATGAATATACCACTTTGACAGCTCGCCCTAGGACTAGGAGGCGTGTGGTTTCTGAGGATGAAACTGAAGTCTCTCCTGCTCGTACCTCTGAGCCCGTTACTATTACCTACGATGAAGAAACCGCTCCAAGGAACACCCCTGAATCCACTCAACGCCTCTTTATTGATGGTATTGAAGGTGGTTAATTAGGTCCGGTTTTAGATGAAATCCCTCTTTCATCTTCTGTTCCTGTCCCTTCCATTCCTCCCATTATTTCAAGTGTTTACCTACCTACTTCATCCGTTCCTATATCTTTATCTACTTCTGTCCCCTTACCTGCCCCAATCCCGTCAAATCCTGCTATTTTTACCTGTGACGACCCGGTCCGTCGTCACGTGAATTACCTCCCCGTTTTTCCCGTTATGTGCTTGTTCATGTTTCAATAGATGTATTTGATGAATCTGAGTCAATTCGGATCGAGTTGGACAGGAAATAGGACAAATAGTCTCTTAGATGAATAGTCTCTTGGTCATGAGTCTAGAGCCTCTAAAACAAACTGGATAACAATATCTGAACTAAAATACACAAGTCTGGAAATGTATATATAAATAAATTGAAATAGGAAGAGTAGTGAGGTCCTGCGAACGTCAAGCAGCTACCTCACAACTCTGATAAGCTCTGGAGATAAAGACTGCTCAGCTAAGCCTTCGGTGCACCTGAATCTGCTCACAAGGTGCAGGGAGTAGGGGTGAGTACTACCGACTCAGTGAGTAATAATCATATAAAATGTCTGAAGATAAGAAGAACATTTAACTAAAATTAGCTTACAAATTCCTAGGACTATATTTTTGGCATGTCCTTAATATTTAAACTAAAAAATTAAAATACAAGACCTAATTAGATTCGTCTTTTATAGAAGCACAATTAACTAAAATTATCTTATAGATTCCTATGACTATATTTCTGCCATGTCCTTAATATTTAAAATAAAAAACTAAAATCCAGGACCTAATTAGATTCATCTTTTATAGAAGCACAATTAACTACAAATTCATAAACATAGTCAGGATACAAATTCTTAGGACTATTTTTATGAAATATACTTACATAATCAAATATATTGATTGAACCACAAACACATTTCAATTTCAAAAAGTTTTGAATAACTTTCTCACAAAAATTCGCTTCTTATTCCATACATACTTGATGACAAACACAATGTTGATCGCGGAAAAATATACCAATTCACTGGTTTGACGAAGAGAAGATGACAAAGAAGAAAAGATTAAGTGGAACAAACTACACGCAGAGAATTGCTGGGTAGGAACAAAATCGAACAAAGATTTGCATGCAAGGAACGATACTGAGGGAGCAAAACTTGCCTTAAATTTTGGCTCTCAAATTAAATACACATAAACATATAAAAGAAGGGGCTGGGAATAAAAGAATAGAAGAAAGGGTTTAGAAATAGAAGAAATGGTAAAATTATCTTTTCAAAATAACTTTAATAGAGTAGTGGATGTTTTTTTACTTATTTCGTTTACTGTTCCCTTCCATGACAAAAAGTTGCTATTCATGAACTAATTAAGAACTTGTTGAGTTGTTCTACTTGTTGGTCGTGATGATATGGGTATTTTGTCGAGGAATGGTATATTTTTAGTCTTTTTCCAAAAATAATAGTCAACAAAAATATTACTACCTCTGATTCAATATAGATGAGATAGTTAGACACGACACGAAGTTTAAAATTTTTTTTTTTAAAACTTGTGATTTTAAAAGTTTAAGGGGTAAAAGCTTTGTGGGCCATAATATTTGTGTGGTTATAAAAACTTCTTATTACGGTTAAAATAGGTAAAATGAAGAGTTTAAAGTTTAATTATTTCCAAATTTAAAAATGTATTACTTATTTTGGAACAAATACTTCATCTAATTTAAAACAGAGGGAGTATACATTTTTTGATTAACGAATATAATTAGTTTCAGACCGATCAGTTTTGTATTTTGCCCTATTTTCTTTTTCTGCCTTTTTACGCCTCATATCTATTCCTGGTTGCCGTAAATAATTTTTCTACTTATGTCAAGTTGAATACTTATGATTCTTTGCGTAAAATTCATGTAATTAATTTGATCTCCATTCGCGCACTCAAAAACAAGAAAGCAGAAGCTGAAAGCTAAATTTAAAAAACATAGTTTCAAACCATGTTTTATATGTTAAAACGTGGTTCAAAATTGCATTTTATATATTTTGGTCACTAAGTTTTTTTCCACCTATTTATATATTTTGAGTCCAAAAATACAACATTTAGGTTCCGAATTCTTCCCACTGCCCCCTCCACCCCCGCACCTCCTCACATTTTTTTTTGTAATTTTAAATTTCTATTTTTTTTTGTTTTTATGCACCCCTCCACCCCACACCACCCCTCGCCCCACTGGTATATATATATATATATATATATATATATATATATATATATATATATATATATATATATATATATATATATATATATATATATATATATATATATATATATATATATATTTAATATATATACTCTTTGAAAGTTTATGGCTTTATGTTTATTGTATCTAAATTATTTATGAATACTCTTAAGAAATTATTTTCCTTAATTGCGAATCAAACAACGAAAAATGAATAAGATGTACTTATTTTTTTAAAAAATATTTTCTTGGAAGTGTCAAACTTATGTAGAGACCTCTTACACGCTAACAATGTATATATATATCCTTATAAATCGAATAAATGTGTATTTAATATAATATATATATATATATATATATATATATATATATATATATATATATATATATATATATATATATATATATATATATATATATATATATATATATATATATACAATATTGTATAAGTATAAATATATATAATAGTGTATAAGAGGTGTATGTATATCTATATACACAATTATTCACTATTATACGGTGTCGATACAACCTGCTACATAGTTATGATTTTTCACAACTTCAAACTTCAAACTTCATAAATCTTCCAAAATTACCAGAACTTCAAACTTCAAAATCCTCTAAAATTAGTGGTTGTTTGTTGGTGCAAATCAAATTTGAGAGCTATTTATTTTCAGATTTGTGTATATTTTCATGTTTCTTTCAAAAATTTTCTTCGTTCTTCTGCTTGCCACCATAGACAATAGAGTCTTTCTTCGAGCCTTCTTGGAACCATTAATGGCAGAACTGCGTGGGAGGTAAAGGTGGGGAATATCGGGGGGCTAGATTAAGAGAGGATGAGAGATTTATGTGGGTTAGAGAGAAAGAAGTGAGAAGCGGTGTGAGAGAAAGAAGGGACTGAAAAAAGAAAAAAATAATAAACACCATGAAAGTATTTCTTTAATAGTGTGTTAAAGTCTAACAAATTTCTTTTAAATTATATACAATATAAGAGTTTTTAATGTGAGCGAAAATCGCACTATTAAGCCCGCTGATCTACTCTGCCTTAAGTAAAGTGCCACGACTCAAGGAATGGTTGTCTAATCTCACACTAAAACTGTACGAGATATATTTTATTTGTGGTTATTTTCTGTCAGAAGACTGTCATTATTAGTTATGAGAACATGCATGTCATGTCATGTCATGATGATACATTCATGTTACCATGACGCGGTTGAATGACATGCCACAGTATGGGCACTAAGGCGTGAAGGAAAATATCAAAGCCACGTATGCAAATCTCAAGGAAGAGGGAGAGCTCAGCTAAAGATCTCTTCTCTTCCTCTCTCTATCTCTCTCCTTTCTCTCTCCTCGCATTATTTTCTTTTCTCTATCTTCTCCTCCACCCAAAAATCTGTAGAAACAATCTTCTTCAAATTCCTTACAAGATTTTCACGCATCCACTTTCAGAAAATTTCCATTGAAGGTATTCCTTTTTTTCCCCTTTAATTTTCTATTTATTCTGCTATTACTTTTTTTTTCTTTTATATTTTTAGCTCCATATTTCTTGCTTTTGCCTCAGATTATAATGGAATTGGTTAAAAAGTTTGAAATTGATAAAAGGAGTACTGATAGTTCTGAACTTTATTTTGTTATTTCAGTGATTAGAGAGTTCAAGCAAAGTATTGTGACTCTATCTTAAATTGTAGTATCTGTTATTCAAGGTTCAATTTGATGACTTAAGGTGCATATTCAAGAGAAAATATTTGATGTTATTAAGTTTATTTAATCATTTTTAAATTTTTATTAGAACTAAAAAAGTTAGTAATCTAGAAATTTATTGCAGAATTATAGGATTGTTGAATTTTGCATTTAAATTGATAAAAGGGGTTATGAAAATTCTGAACTTCTGTGATTGGTTTGATGAACAAATAAACCTTCTTTCTTAGCTCATGGAAGATACTTATTTCATTGTGCATCTGTCTAACAGTTTGAGGAACAATGTTTTGTTTCGTTTTTGTTTTGCAGGACAAATAGTTGTAGGTAGTATCTGCTTACTATTTAATTAGGGAAATTTTACATTCCCAGATTCTGCATATTGTTTCAGTCAGTGATACCTTGAAGCTCTGGGGTGGTTTTGCAAGTTAGAAGTTCTGGACCATCCTTTGCTTTGGGATCCAAGAATGTTGAATTACAATCTGTGGATCCTTGATTGGTAGTGGTACTTGCTGGCCTTACTTGTGAGCAGCCTCTCATACCGATAAAAATTCTTGGATTACCAACAGTTATATGGCTGCTACATGCGAGAGGTGGATTGATGGCCTTCAATTCTCATCATTATTTTGGCCTCCCCCTCAAGATGCACAGCAACGGAAGGTGTGATCATTTTCTCTTAACATTACTAGTCATTTATATATTTTTTCTATTGCTTTGGTTTGGTTTAAGTACTTTTTATCATACTTTTAGAGACCAGATATTTTGCTCGGTTGAGGAATTTTCCTTTTCAGTTATTTGTTTTTTCGTTTTTTTTATCCGCAACATGTAGAATGCCCGCACCAGTATCCGAGAAGCATTAGTTTTTGCCTGAAATATTTTCCCTATTTATTTTGTTATTCAAGGGGTGCTTAGACACACTTAAGTCGTGAAGCTACCTACAATACAGGTTGACGCTTCACCTTGCTTAGATGCCATTTTAGTAGTCACTAAGGTGCGCATTTGCACCATACAGGTTGCACGCTTCACCTTGCTTAGTCGCCATTTTAATGTAGTCAGTAAGGTGCACACAGTGTTTTGGAAAGCATTAAGCGCAAAAAAGCGACGAGGCCTCGCTTCACCGAAGTGAGAAGTGCGAAGCGAAGCGCGCTTTTTTTTTCATGTGAAGCGCAATTTAAAACATAAATAAAAAAATAAAATAGGCATAGATAAATGGCTAAGAACTCATTAAAAATAACATATTAAGCAAATGTTTCAATTCTTGAATCAAGAAGCAAATAATAGATACTAAAACTAGATAGTGAATAAGATTGAATTTACTACAATTAACAACCACAAAAAAAAAAAATAGAACAGAACAATTAAAAGCAGAACAGAACAGTTAAATTTTTTTTCCGAACTAGAAAAGTCTGAATAGAAAAACAGAGATAGATTAGGGCACAAAAACAGAGCAATAAAAAGTGAAAAAAATAGAAAGAAGAAGAGAAAAACAGAGCATAGAAAGAATAGAGCAGAAATTAGGGCGCAACCGCACAAGAACACAACAGAAAAAGTGAAAAAAATAGAAAAAAGAAGAGAGGGAGTCAAATAGGAACTGAAGAAGAGAAGAGAGGAGGAGGAGGAGAAGAGAAGAAGAGAAGGAGAGAAGAAGAAACTTACAGTGAAGAAGCACTAAAGCAGTCATTGAAGTCGCTTGGAGAAGAAGGGTTTGTTTGCATTAAGTTTTTGCCAAGTTTTTTTTAAAAAAAAAACTAACAGATGCTTAACCTCTTAAGCGCGCCTTTTTGCGCTTTTTGGATCGCTGCGCTTCTCGCTTAACAGGGTAAAGCGTGCGCTTTTTTCGTGTAAGTCGCTTTTTTGGCAGAAAAGCGAGCTACCCTCGCCTCGCCTCGCTTCATTGCTTTAAGCGAGAAGTGCACACCTTTTACAACACTGGGTGCACATTTGCGCAATACAGCTTGCGCGCTTCGCCTTTATTAGATGCTATTTTAGTGTAGTCACTAAGATGCAAATTTGCTTCAATAGGTTATTTCTCAAAGAGGGCAGGTCTAAGCAATAATTATAGCTGGCAAAACAATATTGTCGAGGAGGCGAAAGGGGCTATGCGTAAATGAACTAGGAAAGAGCAACCGGGCCAGACAAGATTCCGGTGGAGTTTTGGAAAAGTGCGGGTAAGGCAAATTTGGAGCGACTCACTGGCCTGTTTAATATCAGTTTTAGGACATCTAAGATGCCCGAAGAATGGAGGTGGAGTACGATGATCCGCAGTACAAGAACAAGGATGATATTCAAAACTGCAATAATTACAAGGTATCCAGCTGGTAAACTATACTATGAATGCGGGAGAGAGTGGTGGAGATGAGGGTGAGGAGGATAGTATCTGTATCTAAGAACCAGTTCGGATTCATGC
Organism: Nicotiana noctiflora; assembly: GCA_032618575.1. Classification (NCBI taxonomy): domain Eukaryota; kingdom Viridiplantae; phylum Streptophyta; class Magnoliopsida; order Solanales; family Solanaceae; genus Nicotiana; species Nicotiana noctiflora. The sequence goes on along the minus strand of JASVEL010010667.1, from coordinate 54,194 downwards.
TGGGGCGATCGACAACAGAAGTCATCCATCTCATAAGGAGTTTGGTTGAGCAGTATAGGAAGAGGAACTTGTATATGGTGTTCATCGATCTGGAGAAAACATACGACAAAGTCCCGAGGGAAGTTTTATGGAGGTGCTTGGAGGCGAGAGGTATCCCGGTAGCATACATTAGGGTGATTAAGGATATGTATGATGGAGAAAAGACCATGGTTAGAGATGTAAGAGGTGACTCGGGATATTTTCCAATCTTGATGGGGTTGCACTAGGATTCAACTCTTTTAGCCCATTCTTATTCGCCTTAGAGATGGATGTATTGAAGCGACACAACCAGGGGAAGGTACCATGGTTTATATTATTTGCCGATAACATAGTGCTGATTGACGAGATGTAAGGCGGAGTTAACGCTAGGCTGGAGGTTTGGAGACAAAACCCTAGAAGCTAAAGGTTTCAGGTTGAGCAAGACTAAAACCGAATACATGGAGTGCAAGTTTAGTGTCGTTACTCATGATGACGCAGTGGAAGTGAGGCTTGATTCAAAAGTCATTCCTAAGAGGAATGGTTTCAAATATCTTGGGTCAATAATCCAAGGTAATGGGAAGACTGATGAGGATGTCACACACCATATTGTAGCATGTTGGGTGAAATGGAGGCTTGCTTTTGATATCTTGTGTGATAAGAAGGTTCCACTAAGACTTAAAAGGCAAGTTCTACAAAGTAATAGTTAGACCAACTTTGTTGTATATGGCGGAGTGTTGGCTAGTTAAGAACGCGCATGTCCAGATGATGAAAGTGGGGAAAATGAGGATGTTGAGGTGGATGTGTGGACATACTAGGAGAGACAGAGTCAGGAATGAAGTTATTGGGGACAAGGTGGGGGTGTCCCTTGTGGAGTAATAGATGCGAGAACTAAGACCGAGTGTATAGACAAATGAAGAGGAGATACTCATATGTCCCAGTATGGAGATGTGAGAAGTTGGACATGGTGGGTTTCAGGAGGGGTAGAAGAAAGCCTGAGATTATAAGGGAGAGTTGATTAGGCAGGACATGACGAATCTTTAGCTTAAGGACATGATCCTTGATAGAAGGCTGTGAAGGTTTAGAATTAGGGTAGAAAGTTAATAGGTAATATAGCGTCCGACCTTTCCATACCGATAGCTTTAGTATTACTCTTGTTTTACCTGTTGTTGCTTCTGTTCCAGTTTGTTACTATCTTGTTGTTTCCTCTATTTCTTCTTATAAAATTTTCCTGATTTGTTATTCATTTCTTTACTGTTGTGACTGTGCTTACCTGAGCCAAGGATCTGTCAGTTGCATTAGGTAGGGGTAAGGTCTCCGTACTTCTACCTCCCCAGATCCCATTTGTGAGATTTCACGGGGTATATTATGTTGTTGTAAAGCAATATATAATTGTTAAGTAAATATATTATTAATTAGGAATATGAAATAAGAAATCTAGTTAAGATTGTTAGTAAGTTTGGATGAGAAATTTAAAGTTGTATCCTTACATATATACCTGAATGTAAAAGTATCCTCCATAGTTTGATTTATTACCTTTTCTAAAAAAAGTAATTTATTGACATCATTCATATATAGTATTTGCCTACTTTTTCTGAAGTCCCTTTCTTTCATAATTTTTTATACTTGTGCGCATGGTTTTTTTTCATGCATATATACAAAGAATAAATAAATAAATCTTATTTTTCCCTTATTGCGCCTTTGTTCACTAGCATGCTTCCATTGCGTTTTGAATGCAAAAGCTTGGCAAAACGTGGCACCTTTTCTACCCTTTTTGCATTTGAGTAGGAATCAAAAGGCACAGGGAGAATAAAAGACTAGCACTTTGGACCATGGAGCCAACATTGAAGATAAGGCTAATATATGAAGTCCTCTCCTTGTGAGTGAGTGAATCTATAAAGCTTGCGCTTTGGGTTGAACATTATAGTTGAATCTTCTCGGCAAGCATTTTGCTAAGAAAGCAACACAGGAAGCGGCGTTAGCAAATATTAATCTAATTAGAACAATATGTTCTTGGAGACATGAAGCAAACTAAACATCTCTAACACATGCGCCTTCTCCATTAGCAGGGGCGGATTTACATGGACACAAGCGGTGTCACAGAACACCGCTTCGCCGAATTGTTTTAATATATATATATATATATATATATATATATATATGTTGTATATATAGTCTAGTGGTTGTGTGACGACCCAAAGGGTCATCACTTATTTTATTAATCATTTCGAGCTTCTGAGGCCTTGAAAACCTCATTCTATGTTGCCTCGATTTACGTGCACGATCCGAGCATGTGGCCGGAAAGATTTTTGTGATAGAAAATATGAATTCTATGAGAATTTTGGATAAAAATGATATTAATATTGATATGGTTGACTTCGGTCAACATTTTTGGTAAACGGACCCGGACCCGAGATTGGATGGTCCCGGAAGGTCCGTAGGAAAATATGGGACTTGGACATGCGTCCGGAGTCGAATTTCGAGGCCTAGAGCCCAAGTTATGAATTTTTCTGTGAAATTGTTTTTGATGTAATTGTTAAAGGAAAATGAATTAATTGACTTTGGTATCGGGCTCGTATTTTTGGTTCCGACGCCCGGTACAAGTCTTAAATATTATATATGTACTTTCTGCAAAGTTTGGTGACATTCGGATGTCGTTTGATATGTTTTGGACCTTGAGTTCCAAGTTTGAAAGTTTTGAAAACCAAAAGTATGAAAATCGTGAACTTGAGGCTTGATTTGATGAAAACGATGTGATATTGGCGATGTGATCGCACGAACAAGTTCGTAATGTGTTTTTGATGTTGTGTATATGTTTGGTTTGGAGCCCGGGGGGCTCGGATAGAGATTTGATAGGCCGTTGGTTCAATTTCTGAATTTTTGCACTGCTGGTTTTTTTTTAATTGTTCGTAAAGGCTGTAAATTCCGCAATCATGTTAGGCTTACCTAGTCGCGAAGACTGGGTACCGTCATGACAAGTTCACGATTGGTGAACCAGGGTCATGACAAGTAGGTATTAAAGCTCTAGGTTCATAGGAGTCACGGGACACAGACCGGTTATTTAGAGTCTCGCCGATCGATACGGAGACGTCCGTATTTATCTACGAGGGGCTATGTAACTGTTTAGGAAAAATCTTCATTTCTTTTGAATTTCTTGTCATGTGATGTTTTGACACCAATTCTTAACTTCTGTCTTCTATTCTCTCACGGATGGTGAAGACACATGGTACACGCGAGGATCAGGCACCCGCGCCCCCTGCTGTCGCCACCAGAGGCCGGGGCCGGGGTAGAGGCCGGGGCTGGGGTAGAGGCCCAGGATGCGCCCGAGGTGCAGCCACAACACCCACGCGCGCTGTCATTGAGGCACCACCGGTGGATCAGGTTGGAGCACATGCACCTGGTACACCTACTACTGCTACTACGACTCCAGCACTCCAGGAGACTCTAGCTCAGTTTATGAGCTTGTACACTACTCTGGCTCAAGCGGGGTTGCTTCCTCTCGCTGCAGCCATATCTCAGGCCGGGGGAGGGGCCCAGACTCTCGTAGCCCGCACTCCTGAGCAGCGAGTGCCCATGGAGCAGGTTCCAAAGGTTATTCCTATTCCGCCTACCGCACCAGTACAGCCCGGAGATGGGTCAGCTGCCTCCGAGGACGAGCAGCGCAGGTTGGAGAGGTTCAAGAAGTATGATCCCCCAGTGTTCAGTGGCCTAGCTTCAGATGACGTCTTGGGATTTCTGGAGGAGTGTCATCGCATCCTCCGTACCGTGGACATAGTAGAGTCCAGTGGGGTTTCTTTTACTGCTTTTTAGCTTCGAGGGGCTGCTTATGATTAGTGGCGTACATATGAGTTGGATAGTCCAGTCGAGACTGCCTCGCTGACTTGGACATAGTTCGCTGACATGTTTATGAGGGAGTTTGTTCCCCAGAGCCTCAGGGATGATTGGCGTGTAGAGTTTGAGCGGTTGCGCCAGGGCTTTACGACAGTATCTGAGTATGTCATCAATTACACCCGGTTTCGCCAGTGCACGCGCCGGCCTTGGTAGCCACGATCCGGGAGAGGGTGCGGACATTTATTGAGGGCCCGATTCCGCCGATCCGATCCGATGGCCCGAGAGTTGGAGACAGATATATTTTATCAGTAGGCAGTTAGCATTGCCAGGCACATCCATCTCTAGCTCTTTAGCCATGTTGGTCCGGATAGGCGGAATAAGACCCTCAATAAACCTCCGCACTCTCTCCCGGACTGTGGCGACCAAAGCCGGTGCATGCCTGGACAACCGTGTGTAACTGATGGCATACTCAAATACTGTCATAGTGCCTTTGAAAAAATGCTCAAACTCCGTACGCCAAGCATCCTTGGGGCTCTGGGGAACAAACTCCCTCATAAACATATCAGAGAATTGTGTCCAAGTATGTGAGGCAGACTCGACTGGACTATCCAACTCATATGTATGCTACCAATCATAGGTGGCCCTTCAAAGCTGAAAAGCAGTAAAAGAATCCCCACTGGACTCCACTATGCCCATAGTATGGAAGATGCGATGACACACCTCCAAAAATCCCAAGGCGTCATCTGAAGCTAGGCCACTGAACACTGGGGGATCATACTTCTTGAACCTCTCTAACCTGCATTGTTCGTCCTCGAAGGCAGCTGACCCACCTTCGGGCTGTACTGGTAAGGAAGACGGTATAGAAATAACCTCTGGACCTGCTCCATCGGTACTCGCTACTCAGATGTGGGTTGCGGGAGTCTGGGCCCCTCCCCCGGCCTGAGATGTGGCTACAGTGAGAGGAAACAACCCCCCTGAAACAAAGTAGTATACATGCTCATAAACTGAGCCAGAGTCTCCTAGAGTGTTGGAGTCGTAGTAGCTATAGTAGGTGTACTAGTTTCCTGTGCTCCAACCTGATCCACCGGTAGTGCTTCATCAGCAGTGCGCGCGGGTGTTGTGGTTGCACCTCGGGCGCGTCGTTGACCCCTAGCCCCGACCTCTAGTGGTGGCAGGAGGGGGCGCTAGTGCCTGATCCCCGCATGTAGCACGTGTCCTCACCATCTGTGAGAGAATAGAAGATAGAAGTTAAGAAATTGGGTCAAAACATCGCACAACAAAGAATTCAAAGAAATGAAGATTTTTCCTAAACAGTTACATAGCCCCTCGTAGATAAATACGGACGTCTCCGTATCGATCAGTGAGACTCTAATAAACCGGTCTGTGTCCCATGACTCCTATGAACCTAGAGCTCTGATACCAACTTGTCACAACCCTAGTTCACCAATCGTGAACCAGTCGTGATGGCACCCAGTCCCCACGACTAGGTAAGCCTAACACGTTGCAGAATATACAAGCTATAAACACTTAAATAAGAAAACAGCGGAAAAATAGCATAAAAAAATATGTAATGCGCGCCGCATGGCACATACATCCTTCAACACAATGTGTAAACACTACCAAGATTCGGAATCTCACGGGTAACACAGACTAAAAGAGAATATACAACTGTGGCTCTATGTGTAAAGAGTATCTATCAACGAAATGAAGGAAAAATGCCAACTAGTACTACTAGAATAGAAGGAAAGCCTCCGGATCCGCGGACGTAGCGGATCATACCTCGAGGTTTCCCAGAAAGCTGCGGAATCACCTAGCACGAGCCTGCTCTGATGTACCTGGATCTGCACAACAAAAGTGTGTAGAAGAGTAGCATGAGTACACCACGGCGGTACTCGGTAAGTGCCAAGCCTAACCTCGATGGAGTAGTGACGAGGAAGGTCAGGGCCCTACCGAGAGAACAATAACATAATGATCAAAATAGTAATAAGCAGAAATAAGTAAGAATGAATCTGAAATAACAAAAATAAGGTAATTACTACAACCAACTACGATTAACTAACTACAAGTAACCAACACAACAAAACTCAAACCAGCAAGTCCAGGACCTGTGGGAATTGAACCCACAGTCCCACTCTATAATCAACAACCCAGGAACTATGGGAATTTAACCCGCAGTCCCAATATCAGTATCTCTGGGTCTTCGAGAATCAAACCCACAGCCCGTGTCTCAATATCTCAGGATGTGTCTCAATGATCTCAGGATCTCCCTACCAATAACTCAGGATCTCGGGAATCGAACCCGCAGTCCCTACCAATAATATATCAATAAACTTCGGGTTTCCTGGAATCGAACCCGCAGCCCTTGGATCTCCGGGAATTGAACCCGCGGTCCACAAACATAGCAAATAAAGGAATACACAGAGAGAATAAATTATGCTTAACCATAACTTCACCGAAAAATAGTGCCAATAATTATCAAAAGTTCAAATAAGACAATTAGGCAACTAAACAGTTAAGTACTACCTAAACATGCCCTTCTAACTACTACCGGGTAAAAATAGCAAATTAACCGCTAAAAACAGGAATATCACTCATCGAACATTTTAATAAAGTATGTGTTCAACAACCAGCGCATGTACACGCCCGTCACCTCGCGTACAAGGCATTTTAAATATCACATAATATCCTAAGGGTGAAAATTCCCCCACACGAGGTTAGACAAGCCACTTACCTCAATGTTTATGAACAATTCAATCTGTCGCAATGCCTTTTCCTTTCAAATTTGGCTCCAATCCAATCGTATCTATACACAATTGAATTAATATCATCAATACTACTCAACAAACTAATTCCTAAGGCCAATTACAACTTTTACAACATTCTGCCCGGAATAGTGAATTTCGACCCGGGCCCACATGGTCGGAACTCGGGGTTCGGACCAAAATCCGGTTACCCATCCCCCCACGAGTTCAAGTATATGATTTGTTTCAAAATCGGACCTCAATTCGAGGTCCAATTTCCCAATTTATGAAAAACCCTATATTTTACCAAAAACAAGAAATTCTACCATGAAAACCTTTGATTTCTATTGAAAAACATGTATAATGATGTTAAGAATTGAAAGAATTAAGTAAAAAGTGACTTACAATTGTTTTGAAGAAGAGGGAGTCCGTGAAGAATCGCAATTGGGTGTTTTTGGGTTGTGAAAAGTGATGAATGAAGCTGGAAATCGTGATTTACAGATCTCTGTGTTCACATTTGCGAACATGGGTTCGCAATTGCGAACCCCGACCAATTTCAGGAGTTTGAAAAATAAGCTAAGGCTGGGAAGTTCGCATTTGCGAACATTTGTTCGCATTTGCGAACACAGGTAGAATATGGGGATGTTCGCATTTGCGAACTATTGTTCGCATTTGCGAACACAGGCAGGATATGGGAATGTTCGCATTTGCGAACTATTGTTCGCATTTGAGAACACTGGCAGGTTATGGGGATGTTCGTATTTGAGAACTATTGTTCGCATTTGCGAACATAGGCAGGTTATGGGGATGTTCGCATTTGCGAACATAGGCAGGTTATGGGGATGTTCGCATTTGCGAACATAGGCAGGTTATGGGGATGTTCGCATTTGCGAACTATTGTTTGCATTTGCGAACTATTGTTTGCATTTGCGAACTATTGTTTGCATTTGCGAACAAGGCTGGCATTATGGGACTTCGCATTTGCGAACCCTGCCTTGATCTGCCACCTTCGCAATTGCGAGAAATGCTTCGCAATTCTCGCAATTGCAAAACCAACAGCTGGGTGAAAAAAAAAAAACCAGCAATGCAAAAATTCAGAATTTAATCCAACGGCCTATCAAATCTTTACCCGAGCCCCCCGGGCTCCAAACCAAACATGTACTCAACATCAAAAACACATTATGAACTTGTTCGTGCGATCACATCGCCAATATCACATCGTTTTCATCAAATCAAGCCTCAAGTTCATGATTTTCATACTTTTGGTTTTCAAAACTTTCAAACTTGGAACTCGAGGTCCAAAACATATCAAACGACATCCGAATGTCACCAAACTTTACAGAAATCACTTATATAATATTTAAGACTTGTACCGGGCGTCGGAACCATAAAATACGAGCCCGATACCAAGGTCAATTAATTCATTTTCCTTTAATAATTACATCAAAAACAATTTCACAGAAAAATTCATAACTTGGGCTCTAGGCCTCGAAATTCGACTCCGGACGCATGTCCAAGTCCCATATTTTCCTACGGACCTTCCGGGACCATCCAATCTCGGGTCCGGGTCCGTTTACCAAAAATGTTGACCGAAGTCAACCATATCAATATTAATATTATTTTTATCCAAATTTCTCATAGAATTCATATTTTCTATCACAAAATCTTTACGGCTACATGCTCGGATTGTGCACGTAAATTGAGGCAACATAGAATGAGGTTTTCAAGACCTCAGAAGCTCGAAATGATAAAATAAGTGATGACCCTTTGGGTCGTCACAATCTCCACCTCTAAAACAACCGTTCGTCCTCGAACGGACAAAAGAAGGAAGTACCTGAGTCAGGAAACAAGTGTGGGTAGCGGCTCCGCATATCGGACTCGGACTCCCAGGTCGATGCCTCAGGAGGCTGACCTCTCCACTGAACACGTACTGAAGGAAAACTCTTCGACCTCAGCTGTCGAATCCGCCGGTCTAGAATAGCTACCGGCTCCTCCTCGTTGGACAGATCCTTGTCCAACTGGACAGTACTGAAGTCTAACACATGTGTGGGATTGCCGTGGTACCTCCGAAGCATAGATACATGAAAAGCTGGATGCACGGTTGATAAGCTAGGCGGCAGAGCTAGTCTGTAAGCCACCCCTCCCATTCGGTCTAGAATCTCAAATGGACCAATATAGCTAGGGCTAAGCTTGCCCTTCTTCCCGAACCTCATCACGCCCTTCATAGGCGATACTCGGAGTAATGCCCGCTCACCAACCATGAAATCTACATCTCGAACCTTACGATCCGCGTAAGTCTTCCGTCTGGACTGAGCTAAACGCAATCTCTACTGGATAGTCTTGACCTTGTCTAAGGCCTCCTAAACTAAGTCTGTACCCAACAAATAAGCCTCTCCCGGTTCAAACCATCCAACTGGTGATCGACACCGCCTACCATACAACGCCTCATACGGAGCCATGTGGATACTAGACTGGTAGCTGTTGTTATAAGCAAACTCCGCCAGTGGCAAGAAATGATCCCATGAACCTCCAAACTCAATCACGCACGCACGGAGCATATCCTCCAAAATCTGAATAGTGCGCTCGGACTGACCATCAGTCTGGGGATGAAATGTTGTGCTCAGCTCCACCCGACTACCTAACTCCTGCTGTACAACCCTCCAGAACCGTAAAGTGAACTGAGTGCCTCTATCTGAAATGATGGAAACTGGAATACCATGCAATCGAACTACCTCCCTGATATAGATCTCCGCCAGTCGCTCCGATGAATATGTAGTGCTCACCGGTATAAAATGGGCGGACTTGGTCAGCCGATCCACAATAACCCAAATGGAATCAAACTTCCTAACGGTCCGTGGAAGTCCGGATACAAAGTCCATGGTGGTGCGCTCCCATTTCCACTCTGGAATCTCAATCTGCTACATCAATCCACCCGGACGCTGATGTTCATACTTCACCTGCTGGCAGTTGAGGCATCTGGAAACATAATCAACTATATCCCTCTTCATCCGCCTCCACCAGTAATGCTGTTTCAAGTCCTGATACATCTTCGCGGCTCCCGGATGGATGGAATACCGCGAGCTATGGGCTCTGCTAGAATCAGCTCTCGAAGATCATCTAAATTGGGCACACAGATGCGCCCCTGCATCCTCATAACTCCATCATCCCCGATGGTCACATCTCGAGCATCTCCACGCAACACCTTGTCCTTGAGGACAAGCAAATGAGGGTCATCATACTGCCACTCCGTGATATGATCAAACAAGGAAGACCGAGAGACCATACAAGCTAGAACCCAGCTAAGCTCCGAAAGATCCAATCTCAACAATTGGCTAGATAAGGCCTATACATCCATTACCATAGGCCTCTCTAATACTGGTAAATATGCCAAACTTCTTTAACTCTCCGTCTGATGACTCAAGGAATCAGCCACTACATCGGCCTTGACTTGGTGATATGAATAGTAATGTCATAATCCTTCAACTACTCCAACCATCTCCTGTGACTCAAATTAAGGACCTTCTGCTTGAACAAATGCAGCAAACTTCGGTGATCATTATATATCTCACAAGGCACACCGTACAAGTAATGACGCCAAATCTTCAAGGCATGAACAATGGCAGCTAACTCAAGATCATGGACAGGATAATTCTTCTCATGTATCTTCAACTGTATGGACACGTAGGCAATCACCCTACCGTTCTGCATCAATACCGCTCCAAGGCCAACTCTCGGGGCATTAAAATGGATAGTATAAGACCCCAAACTGGTAGGCAATATCAAGACTGGAGTTGTAGTCAAGGCTGTCTTGAGCTTTTGATAGCTCATCTCACACTTCTCTGCCCACTGAAATGGAGCACCCTTCTCGGTCAATCTAGTCATAGGTGCTACAATTGATGAAAACCCCTCTACAAAACAACGGTAGTAACCCGCCAAGCCAAGGAAACTGCGAATCCTATAGCTGAGGATGGTCTGGGCCAACTCTACAATGCCTCTACATTCTTCAGTTCCACCCAAATGCCCTCACTCGATACCACGTGACCAAAGAATGCCACAGAATCCAACCAGAATTCACATTTAGAGAACTTGGCATAAAGCTGCTTCTCCCTCAGAATCTAAAGCACTAACCTCAAATGCTGCTCGTGCTCTTTCCGGCTCCGGGAATATACTAGAATATCATCAATGAAGACAATCATAAACGAGTCTAGATAAGGCCTGAACACACTGTGCATCAAATGCATAAAGCCTGCTGGGGCATTAGTCAGCCCAAAAGACATCACGAGGAACTCATAGTGACCATACCGGGTCCTGAAGGCAGTCTTCGGGATATCTGGCTCCCGAATCTTCAACTGGTGATACCCAGAGCGCAAATCAATCTTAGAAAACACATGTGCGCCCTGTAGCTGGTCAAATAAATCATCAATACGGGGCAAAGGATATTGGTTCTTCATCGTAACCTTGTTCAGCTGACGATAGTCAATACACATACGCATAGAACCGTCCTTTTTCTTCACAAACAACACAGGAGCACCCCAAGGCGAAATACTGGGTCGAATGAAACCCTTGCCCAATAACTCTTGTAACCGATCCTTCAACTCCTTCAACTCAGGAGGAGCCATACGGCACGGTGGAATAGAAGTGGGCTGAGTGCCCGGCAACAAGTCAATAGCAAAGTCAATGTCTCTGTCAGGCGGCATGCCCGGAAGATCAGCTAGAAATACATCAGCAAAGTCACGTACCACAGGAACAGAATCAATAGAGGGAGTGTCAATACTGACGTCCCGCACATAGGCTAGATAAGCAGCACACCCCTTCTCAACCATACGCTGAGCTCTGAGAAAAGAAATAACACGACTAGGGGTGTGATCTAGAGTACCACTCCACTCGATACGTGGAATGTTTGGCATAGCCAGCGTCACGGTCTTAGCGTGGCAATCGAGAATGGCATAATGGGGCGACAACCAGTCCATGCCCAGAATAATATCAAAATCGACCATCCCGAGCAACAATATGGTAACCAAACACGACCGATATACACGGTCCACAGCCAAAGAATCACCCACCGGAGTGGAAACATAAATGGGGGCACTCGAAGAATCCCGAGGCACACCCAGATGAGAAGCAAAGTAAGAGGACACATATGAAAAAGTGGAACCAGGGTCAAATAGAACTGATGCCTCCCTGTGACTAACCAGAATAATACTTGTGATAACAGAAACAGATGCAACAACCGCAGCGCGATCAGGAATAGCATAGAATCTGGCCTGTCCCCCCTCTCGAGGGCAGCCTGTGGAACCCTGACCCCCGCGCCTGACTGGCTGGGCAGGTGGAGTGGCAACTGGAGCCGGGATGATGGCCTGCTGGCCCTAAGAACTACGCTGAGGCTGCGAAGACCGATGAGGTGCTCCCCTCCTACGCCTGGGGCACTCCCTAACCAGATGGCGAGTATCCCCGCACCTAAAGCAAGCTTTGGGAGGACACGGTGACTGAGACTGACCGGCCTCACCCCCACTAGTCTGACCCTTGGAAGGACCCCGCGCAGGAGGTGCACTGGAAACTGGGGGAGCGTAATAAGGCTCCTGAGGTGCTGGAAGAGCTGGAGTACTGCTGGCAATGCTGAATGAACTGGACGACCGGAGTAACCCCTGCCAAAACGACCGGCTGCTGAAGTGCGGGCACCAGAGAAATGACCCGACTCACGAGACCTCTTGGCCTCTCTATCTCCCCGCTCTCTAAGGAGCATACTCGATCCTCCTGGCAATGCTAACTGCCCGCTGATAAGATATATCTGTCTCCAACTTTCCGGCTACATGCTCGGATCGTGCACGTAAATTGAGGCAACATAGAATGAGGTTTTCAAGGCCTCAGAAGCTCGAAATGATTAATAAAATAAGTGATGACCCTTTGGGTCGTCACAGGTTGGCAGCTTATGAAGCAAACTAAACATCTCTAACACATGCGCCTTCTCCATTAGCAGGGGCAGATTTACATGGACACAAGCGGTGTCACAGAACACCGCTTCGTCGAAATTTTTTAATATATATAGTCTAGTGGTTGGCAGCTTCAAGTTTGATGTCAGAGGTCTTGGGTTCGAACTCCCTTGGCTCCACTAGTTTTTTGACTGTTATGAGTTTATTGCTCGAAATAGTGACACTGCTTAGGAAGAATTCTGCGTACGCCATTGCCCGTTAGGTTATGGGGTCAGTGGAGCGTGACGGATCTCGAGCACAATTTATGAGGTCATGGGAGTCTAATAACTTTTGCTCAGATTTTGTATGTGTGTGTAGATAATACATCTATTAAATAATATAAATATGTGATTGTGAACCTAATATTATTGTATATTAATTTGAGGTTGTTGCAGGAACACATAAACCTCAAATCCCGGTGCGCTCTGTGAGTGGCCCTAGAGTTATTTTATCTTTGATTTAAAGGCCAAATGATGCATTGCTTCACATGTATTTTCGTGTTTGAATTTTTCCAATTTAATGAGATTGATTTTCCACCATTGCATCACATGTTCTTGCACTTTTTCCTTCTCGGCTAGAATGTGTGTTCCATTTCAAGACCAAACACTTCAAGTTCCAACTTTCTAGCATAGTGCGTGCAGTAGAAGGCAAAACCTGCGAATAAAGAACAAAATTAAATTTATGATAAAACCCTAAGAGAATTGTATTTCTCTTTCTCATTGTACTAGTTTCTGCTCATGTGCGTTGCACGTGTATCCATATTAATCAGTACAAAGCTTTTTAAAATTCGTAAACTGAATTTATAATTACATTTTTCTACATCAATGTTGAAGGGTTAATTTAGTTTTTAAAGGGTTAATGTTGAAGGACAAATGTAAAAACTCTAAAGCAATGATAAGTTAATTTTAGATGCAAGAGAACTCTTCGTACACTCTAAAATTTGATCTCAAAGATATGTGATACTTGAATAAAAAAAATTCTATATATATCTGGTTTCTCATTTCTTTAGAGTAACTAAAGGGCTGCTTTTGATTAGCGTACAATATATGTACAAGTATTAAAAGTATTCATTAGTCTCTACATCTTCAAGCATCATTATTGTAGATTTTGAGAAAAAGAAAAAGCTACTTGTATTTCTCTGTACGTTTACATCCCCGTGAGCAAGGGAATTCATACAAAGCTCCTAATGCTAATTAAGAAAATAAATAAATCTATACAATCAATCTAGCTATCATCAAATCAAATAAAATCATAATAAAATCAGATCTCCTAAATATAATCAAATCTCCTAAAATCATGCTAATCAACACTCCTAAATGAAGTCTCCTTGAATCATGCTAATCAACACTCCCCCTCAAGTTGGTGCAAAGATGTCGCACATGTTTAACTTGCAACTCAAAGTATGGAAAAGTTCGCTTGTTGAGACCTTTGGTAAACACATCAGCTAGTTGTTTTTCCGATTGCATATGAAACAAACTCAAGACACCAGTGTGTAACTTTTTCTTTAATGAAGTGTCGATCAATTTCACGTGCTTTGTTCGGTCATGTTAGACTAGATCATGAGCTATACTGGTGGCGGGTTTATTGTCACAGTACAAGGAAAGTTTTCCTTTTCCATACAGTCTCAATTCGTGTAGTAGCTTTTGTAGCCAAGGCAGTTCGCAAACACCTTGGGCCATGGCTTTATATTCTGCCTCCGCACTTGATCTAGCAACTACACTTTGCTTTTTGCTTCTCCAAGTAACCAAGTTTCCTCCTACAAGCGTACAATAATCGGATGTTGATCTTCTGTCACCTAGAGATCCAGCCTAATCCGCGTCTGTAAAGGCTTCTATTTGGATTATGTTACCTTCTTCAAAAAAAGGCTTCTATTTGGAGGTGATCATGGTTGGAGACCTTTCCTTGGAGCAAACTTTAGATGCTGCAAAATGTGAAAGACAACTTGCATATGAGGATCTCGGGGATCATGCATGAACTGATTCACCAGGGCTATGTCTGGTCTAGTGTGGGAGAGATAAATGAGTCTTCCAACGAGCCTTTGATATCTCTCCTTATCAACTGATTCTCCAACCCCACTTTGTAACTTGTGATTGCTTTCAACGGGCGATTTTGTGGATTTGCAACCTGTCAAACCGAATTCTTTCAAAAGATCCAGAATATGCTTCCTTTGAGAAATAAAGATTCCTCTTTTGGATCTAGCAACCTCAATTCCCAAGAAGTACTGCAATTTTCCTAGATCTTTGATCTTAAATTCATGTGTCAACAACTTCTTCAATCGAGACATCTCCTTTTTGTCATCTCCTGTCGTTACTATGTCGACATAAACTATGAGAAGAATGAGTTTACCTGTTTGATGTCTTATGAAGAGGATGTGATCAACATCGCTTTGTTGGTAACTGAAGGAGATCATTGCTTTGCCGAATCTGTTAAACCAAGCTTTGGGGGATTGCTTCAGTTCGTATAAGGCTTTCTTCAATCTGCATATCTTTCCTCGACTCTGTGCAGTATCAAATCCATGAGGAATCTCCGTATACACCTTTTCTTCTAAGTCTCCATGAAGAAATGCATTCTTCATATCAAACTATTGTAAGTCCCAATCAAGATTAGCTGCACAAGGTAAAAGAATTCTAACAGTGTTCATCTTAGCAACAGGGGCAAATTTCTCTTGATAATCTACTCCATAAGTCTGAGTGAATCCCTTAGCCACCAATCTTGCTTTGAATCTTTCAATTGATCCATCAACTTTGTGCTTCACAGAAAAGACCCATTTGTAACCAACCAACTTCTTGTCTGGCGGTGAAGTGACAAGTTCTCATGTCTCGTGTTTTGACAAGGCCTCATTTCTTCAATCATAGCTTGCTTCCTTTTAGGATTTGCAAAAGTTTCTCTCCAATTCTGGGGAATAAACACGAAAGAAATAGACAAGGCAAAGGCTCTATAGGAGGGAGACAAAGAATTATAGGAGACAAAATTAGATAAAGTGTGTTTGGTGGTGCAAGTTCTGACTCCTTTTCTGAGAGCAATAGGTTCATCTAACTCATTAGGAAATGTAGATAACTCACCAGTAGAAGAAGGTTCAGCTTCGGTAGATTGCATGATGGCTTCTTCTGTTTTATTTTTCCTTGTGTATGTTTTCAAATCAGGCCTATCCAAACGCCCAATAATCTCCCTCTGAATTCTTTCTCCAATTTCACTTTTCCCTGTGACAATGTCATCAAGAGGTCCAGTAATGGAATCAGGTAGAATCACCTTTTCCTCCTTACTGCTCTCCCCCTGAAGAGGTGCTGAAGTAATACTGAAATAGGGCTCAGGTTCTCGAAAGGTAACATCCATGCTAACAAAAGATCTCCTAGATGGAGGATGACAACATTTGTAACCTTTTTGTGTCGGAGAATACTCAATGAAAACACACTTTATAGCTCTAGGATCAGGTTTCCTAGAATTTCTAGTGTGGACAATGCAAACACACCCAAAAACCTTTGGAAAAACATTATATTTATTCTTACCTTGTAAAGTTTCGAGAGGACTTTGAAAATTGAGGAGTTTAAGTGGCATTATGTTGATTAAGGCAGCCGCTAGAACAGCATCCCCCAGTAAGATTTTGGTAGATGCATGGTGAACATAAGAGATCTTGCTACTTCTAATATATGACTATTTTTTCTTTTAGCGACCTCATTTTGTGCACTAGTGTAAGGGCAACTAGTCTGATGGACTATCCTATTGGACTCCAAATAAGCACCAAATCTTTTATCCATGTATTCACTGCCATTGTCAGTTCTCAAGATTTTATTTTGGCATCAAAATGATTGCAAATCATCTTATGAAATGATTGAAAACAAGAGAAAACTTCACTTTTGGCTTTTAACAAATATACCCAAGTCATCCTAGTGCAACAATCAATGAAAGTAACAAACCATCGACTAACAGATAAAGAAACAGTTTGGGTAGGACCCCATACATCAGAATGAATAGTCATAAACGGAGTTGTGCTTCTATTATCACTCACAGGTTTCTAGTATGCTTGGCATATTCACACGCATCACAGGACAAAGAATCAAATCGAGTCCTTGAAAACAAATCGGGACTAAACTTCTTCGAAACAAAGAATTATGGGTGTATTATTTGTTGGTTGACATATTTACTTTCCCGAAAAAAGGCTTGACCAGAGTTTTGAATCCCATCTAATATATACAAGTCATCACGCAATCTACCACTGTCATTCCGTTTTCCTATTTGAAGATCCCGAAAAATACAATAACCGGAAAAAACTCGATTTTAACAGTTTAGAGCTTTGGTGATGGCATTAACAGATAAAATATTGATAGGGAACTCAGGGACATGGAGCATGGATGATAGTTTAATATTAGCAGTACAAATGGCAGAACCTGTTCCAGAGAGATGGGTGTTAGAGAACCATTTACTATTTTAACATTATCTTTTTTGAGAGACGGAGAATAGTTTTGAATGCTTTTAGAAGAGCTTTTCATGTGTCTGTTTGCACCAGAATCGACAATTCAAGAATTAAGGTTACCAGCAAAGGCTATACTTGATTGCACTTGGATGTTGCAACATTAGCGGAGTCAAGTTTGGCTAGGAGGCGATGGAGAAGTTGAACTTCATCCAAAGACAAGATTTCTCCACAAAACCGTCTCGTTGAATGTCTCTATGTTTCAGCCCAATCGGAAGGAAATCAGAAAGTTTGTGTTGCGGACAACCAACAAGAGAGAAAAGTCGACCTCTTTGATTAAAAAAGGAACCGCAGTGCTGCGAGGGAGATAACTCACCTAAAAAATGCAGCAATGACTCTAATACTGTGTAGATTTTGAGAAAAAGAAAAGGCTTATTGTATTTTTATTTTACATCCCATGAGCAAGGAAATTTATACAAAGCTCATAATGCTAATTAAGGAAATAAAATAAATCTATACAATCAATCCAACTATCAAATCAAATGAGAATAAAATCAAATCTCCTAAAATTATGCTAATCAACACTCCTAAATTAAGTTTCCTTGAATCATGCTAATCAACAATTATAATGGCTATTATTATTACCCCTACGTATTTATTATAAGAGTACAAAATTAAAGGCAAGTTCACTTTTTTGTACAAAAATATAAATAATGTTAGTAAAGGTTAAAAAGGTCATTTAGGTTTTGATGGTATCTTAGTAATTTAATTTTCGAAAAATGGTTCAAAATACCCCTAAACTTTTGGAAAAGGTTTAAAAATACCCTTCATCCACCTATTGGGCTAAAAATACCCCTCCCTTCACCTTTTTGGTTCACTTATGCCCTTTGACTGTTAGGTCAATGCTGAATTAAAAATAATTATTATTCTTTTTGTATAACTTTAAAAAAAATTATTTTTGTTTTTTAAATTAATGCACCAATATCCACTAATTTACTAATGTCTTCTTCTTCTTTTATTTATTTTTTACAAAAAACAATTAAGTTTATAAAAAAATATTTTTTTTCATTTTTTTAAAGCATTTTTTTTGTAAAAATTGATTTTTTTTTAAAAACAGAAAAAAGAAATTGATAAAATATTTTCATTTTTTAAAACTAAGAAAAATATTTTCAACAACATATTTTCGTTTTTGAAAAAAAAATTCATTTTTTCAGTTTTAAAAAAAAACAAAAATATATTTTCTTTAAAAAAAAGGCTATAAAATGAAATGCTTTAAAGAAACTTAAAAAATGAAAAAAAAAATATTTTCAAAAACGAAAATATTTCATTAAAAATATTTTTTTTCGTTTTTAAAAAACGAAAATATTTTATTAAAAACATTTTTTTAATGTTCTTACAAATTTTTGTTTCCAGTTTTTTCTTAAAAAATGCTTCAAAAGAACTGAAAAAAAATGTTTTTTTTTGTAAAAACTGGAAAAAAGAAGAAGAAGACTTTACTAAATTAGTGGACTATTGGAGCTACATTAGTTTAAAAAAACGAAAAATATTTTGCAAAATAATTTTTTTTAAGTTTTAGAAAAAGAATAATAATAATTTTTAATTTAGCATTGACCGTTAGGTCAATGGGCATAACTCATAAGTGAACCAAATAGGTGGATGGAGGGGTATTTTTAGTCCAATAGGTGGATGTAGGATATTTTTAAACCCTTTCCAATAGTTTAGGGGCGTTTTGAACCCTTTTCAGTTTAATCTTTCACTTTGGATTTCACACTTATAATATAGTATGAGTATGACCTGCATTTTTTATGTATAGATTTGAATAGGTCATATGTGTGTTTATTGCATTATCATCTTGAATATGTAAATGTCTGTAGAAGGATATTTGTTTTTTTCTTTTCTTTGCTATCTTCTGATATTTGTATCTTCAGTCATAACTGCCTTCTTGATTTTCTTTTGTAGGCTCAAATTACCGCCTATGTTGAGTACTTTGGTCAATTCACATCAGAACAATTTCCTGAAGATATATCTGAGGTATTTAGTCACATCAGAAACTATGCTCCCAACAACTCTCTCTTTCTTCATAGTTTTCTCTACCTAGCTGAATGTGTTCAATCTTCCGGATTAATGTGTATTATCTTGGCAGCTGATACGGCACCGTTACCCATCCAAGGAAAACCGACTTTTTGATGATGTTTTAGGTATCATGATAACCATGCTTTAAGTTCAACATTAAGATTACTGCTCCCATCAATTTGTGAGGCTGATCAATTTTATCTGCCTTTTGGTTAATTGCTTTTAATTTCCAGCAACTTTTGTTCTTCACCACCCAGAGCATGGCCATGCTGTAATTCTTCCAATTATTTCATGCATCATTGATGGAACACTGGACTATGACAAAAGTTGTCCGCCTTTTGCTTCTTTCATATCATTGGTTTGCCCAAGCAGTGAGGTACTCAGAATCTTGAACTATCAATTTGAAGGATTGAGCCATGTAAATACAATGGTCTTTGTAGCAAATGCATTCTACTTCTTGCTAAAGAGGAGTCTTCAAACTAATTCCTTGCTCATAAATGCAGAAGGAATATTCAGAACAGTGGGCTCTTGCATGTGGAGAGATTTTACGAATTTTGACACACTACAACCGCCCGATTTACAAAGTTGTGCAACAGGAAGGTGGAGCAGATAGAAGCAGTGGAGGAAGCAATTCTTCAACAAGTAAATCTGCTGATAGCGAACCTAGTTTACCTTCTATGCACCACGAGAGGAAACCGCTGAGGCCGTTATCTCCATGGATTACTGATATTCTGCTCGCCGCACCTCTAGGTATTAGAAGTGATTACTTCCGTTGGTAAGTGTGCAGTGTGTCAATTAGGGTTGCCTATGCCTCTACTTTTTCATTATACTTCGAATTCATCATGATGAACGACTAATCATTACCAATAGTTAAAACCTAATATAACTTCCCTGTTCTTGTTATTTCCAATGTTCCATGTTTCCGGATGCTTTCTTTAGAAGATTAATTGTGGCATCGAGTCCGTACTTGTTTATCTTAGTTGTGGATGAGCGAACTAATATTACATGGATTGAAGTCTCACGGTGTATGCTTTTCCATATGATATTGTGCTAAGTGATGAAACTAGCGAGTGTATCAAAGAAAAGCCTGAACTATTGAGAAGTACTCTAAAGTAAAGGTTTTGGATAAGTAAAAGTAAAACTGAATATATGCACGACAAGATTTGGCAACATAAGAAAAGTGAAGTTGAGGTGAGATTAGACAGGGTTGTGGTGCCTAAGTGAAGTTGGCGTACTGATTTGAGTTGTTATAAATGACTCTATTTGTCTTCAATTAGTTGAGGTTCCTTGTTTACCATACTATTGGGCCTATCATATTAGCAATGTAGGACCACGAATTAACCCTTGGTCCAGTCATATATCCGAACTTTGAATCTTGTATCACCTTCTTTCCGGATCTCTCTTCCTCTAAAGTAACAGAAAATTTTGATAGCTCTTCTAGCTTTGTCTTCAACTGTAATCAATTTGAACAATGTGGCACCTCCATATGTCACCGACCTCTCCATTTTCGCTGTTGTAATTGTGTTTGTTAGATGTCCTAATCCCATGTGTAGTAGGTTTATAATATGTCCTAGTTTGATACGTAGTAGGAGTAGAATAACAACAACAACAACAACAACAACCCAGTATAATCCCACTTAGTGGGGTCTGGGGAGGGTAGTATGTACGCAGACCTTACCCCTACCCTGGGGTAGAGAGGCTGTTTCCAAATAGACCCCCGGCATCCTTCCCTCCAAGAACTTCCCACCTTGCTCTTGGGGAGACTCGAACTCACAACCTCTCGGTTGGAAGTGGGGGTTGCTTACCATCAGAGCAACCCCTCTTGTCTTACGTAGTAGGAGTAGAATATGTATTATAAATAGGGCTCATCGTATCATTGTTAATACATCAATAATATATTCTTCTTCCGTGCTTTCTCACATGGTATCAGAGCCACCGTGAGAAATTAATCGTTGTGCCTCATTCCAACGATATCCGGAAAGAAATAACTCGGTCACCGTGCAATTTTCGGGTGACCTAAGTGACTAATTGCGTAAAAGTCACTAACTATCAGTGTTGTGCAAAATCCAACACCACCAAAAGCTTACCCACATAATTCCGACCAACCCGCAGAAATTTCACCGGGAAAATCCACCCCACGCGCCCACACGCGCCTGCCGGAGCACTGCCGCCGCCGGCGCGTCAGCCTCACGCGCCGGCGCGTGAGTGCCCTTCCCGACCAGATTTCAAATTTTTTTCTTCAGGCATCCTGTTCGCGTGGCCTTTCCGAGCCCACCCATCTAGTTCAAATCAAATTCTGACCACTTTGAATATTTTCCAGTATCTACAGTATTTTTCCGGCAAAAAGGCTATTTCCGGTCAGATTTCGGAAAAGCTCCTTTGGAACAGTGTTGTCGCCTGAGAATTCCGAGCCTACCCATCCTATTTTCGTTCGATTCCGACCACTTTGAAATTTTTCCGGTAGCTACAGTACTTTTTCAGCAAAAACAGTATTTTCAGCATCTGTTTCAGAGAACTTTCGGTTGATTCTTTTTGTTATCTGGTGATAATCCTACTATGTCTTTGGGAATCGATGCTTTAGGGTCTAGAAACCCGGGTTCTGGCAGTTCTGGTGTTATAATTACCTCAGAACCTTTAATGGGAGGTTCAAATTACTTAGATTGGGCTTCATCCGTCGAGTTGTGGTGTAAAGGTCAAGGAGTTCAAGATCACTTAACAAAAAAGGCTGGCGAAGGTGATGAAAAGGCCAAAACACAGTGGGAGAAGGTCGATGCTCAGTTATGTAGTATCCTGTGGCGATCTATTGATTCCAAGTTGATGCCCTTGTTTCGTCCATTCCAGACTTGTTATTTAGTTTGGGAAAAGGCTCGTAATCTCTACACTAATGACATATCTCGTTTCTATGATGTAATATCGCGAATGACAAACTTGAAGAAACAAGAATTAGATATGTCTACTTACTTGGGACAAGTTCGGGCAGTCATGGAAGAATTTGAGACGTTGATGCCAGTTTCTGCTAGTATTGAAAAACAACAAGAGCAACGACAGAAGATGTTTCTAGTTCTTACACTCGCCGGACTCCCTAAGGACCTTGATTCAGTACGTGACCAGATTTTGGCTAGTCCAACCGTCCCCACAATTGATGAATTATTCTCTCGATTACTTCGCCTTGCTGCAGCACCTAGCCACCCAGTAAGCTCACCACAGACACTTGACTCATCTGTCCTCGTATCCCAATCAGTGGACAATCGGGCATCTCATACTATGGAGAATAGACGAGGAGGAGGTCGTTTTGGAAGATCTAGACCCAAGTGCTCTTATTGTCATAAACTTGGACACACTCGTGATGTATGCTATTCTCTACATGGCCGCCCACCCAAAAATGCTTATGTTGCTCAGACTGAGACTACAAGTAACCAGGGATTTTCTTTATCTGAAGGGGAGTATAATGAGTTCCTTCGATATCGAACAAGTAAGCAGACATCTCCACAAGTAGCTTCTGTTGCTCAGACTAATACTTCTGTTGCTGGTAATTCCTTTGCTTGTGTTTCCCAGTCTAGTCCTTCTGAATAATGGGTTGTGGACTCAGCCGCTTCTGATCATATCTCCGGTAATAAATCACTTTTGTCAAATATTGCATATTCACAGTCTCTTCCCTCTATTACTTTAGCCAATGGGTCTCAAACCAAAGCAAAAGGAGTTGGACAAGCGAATCCCCTACCCTCTGTCACTCTAGATTCCGTTCTTTATGTCCCTGGTTGTCCTTTTAATCTTGCATCTGTTAGTCGTTTGACTCGTGCCCTCCATTGTGGTATATATTTCATTGATGATTCTTTTATTATGCAGGACCGCAGTACAGGGCAGACGATTGGAACAGGACTTGAATCGGAAGGGCTTTACTACCTTAACTCCCTAAAATCATCCAAGGCATGTCTAGTTACAGATCCTCCGGACCTAATTCACAGACGTTTAGGACATCCAAGCTTATCCAAGCTTGGAAGATGGTGCCTAGTTTGTCTAGTTTATCCACATTAGAGTGTGAGTCATGTCAGCTCGGGAAACATACTCGAGCCTCCTATCCTCGTAGTACTTAGAGTCACGCAGAGTCTATTTTTTTTTTAGTTCATTCTGATATATGGGGTCCTAGTAGAGTCAGTTCAACCTTAGGATTTCGTTATTTTGTTAGTTTTATTGATGATCATTCACGATGTACTTGGATTTTCTTAATGAAAGATCGTTCTGAGTTGTTTTCTATATTCCAGAATTTTTGTGTTGAAATTAAAAATCAATTTGGTGTCTCTATTCGCACTTTTCGCAGTGATAATGCCTTAGAATATTTATCCACTCAATTTCAGCAATTTATGACTTCTCAAGGAATTATTCATCGGACCTCTTGTCCGTATACCCCTCAGCAAAATGGGGTTGCAGAGAGAAATAATAGGCACATCATTGAGACTGCTCGCACACTTCTCATTGAATCTCATGTTCCGCTGCGTTTCTGGGGCGATGCAGTTCTCACGGCTTGTTATTTAGTTAATCGGATGCCTTCCTCTCCCATCCAGAATCAGATACCGTATGCAGTATTATTTCCCTAATCACCCATATACTCTGTTCCCCCTCGTGTTTTTGGAAGCACTTGTTTCGTTCATAACTTAGCCCCTGGAAAAGATAAGTTAGCTCCTCGTGCTCTCAAATGTGTCTTCCTTGGTTATTCTCGTGTTCAGAAGGGATATCGTTGTTACTCACTTGATCTTCGTAGGTACTTTATGTCCTCCGACGTCACATTTTTTGAGTCTAAACCTTTCTTTACCTCTTCTGACCATTCTGACCCCTTGATATATCTGCGGTCTTACCTATACCGACCTTTAAGGAGCCTACTATAGCTCCTCCTTCTCCTTCCGCCACAGAAGTCTTACCCGAGTCTCCTATAGCTCCTCCTTCACCTTCCGCTATAAAAGTCTTATCCTTTCCAACCGTTAAGGAGTCTTGTGTGGCTCCTCCTAGACTCCCTGCCACAAGAACACCACTTTTGACATATCATCGTCGTCCGCGCTCAGCATCAGGCCCAGTTGATTCACGTCCTGCCCTGCTAATAATACTGCGGACTTGTCTCCTCTTAATCAGCCGATTGCACTTCGGAAAGGTATACGGACCACCCTTAATCCTAATCCCCATTATATCGGTTTGAGCTATCATCGTTTATCATCACCCTATTATTCATTTCTATCTTCTTTGTCCTCTGTTTCCATCCCTAAGTCAACAGGTGAAGCATTGTCTCATCCAGGATGGCGACAGACTATGATTGACGAGATGTCTGCTTTACATACGAGTGGTACTTGGGAGCTCGTTCCTCTTCCTTCAGGTAAATCTACTGTTGGTTGTCGTTGGGTGTATGCAGTCAAGGTTGGTCCTGATGGTAAGGTTGATCGTCTAAAGGCTCGTCTTGTTGCCAAAGGATGTACTCAAATATTTGGGCTTGATTACAGTGATACCTTCTCTCCTGTGGCTAAGATAGCATCAGTCCGCCTTTTTCTATCCATGGCTGCTGTTCGCCATTGGCCCCTCTATCAGCTCGACATTAAGAATGCTTTTTTACACGGTGACCTTGAGGATGAAGTTTATATGGAGCAACCACCTGGGTTTGTTGCTCGGGGGAGTCTCGTGGCCTTGTATGTCGCTTGCATCGGTCACTTTATGGTTTAAAGCAGTCTCCTCGAGCCTGATTTGGTAAGTTTAACACAGTTATCCGAGAATTTGGCATGATTCAGAGTGAAGCTGATCACTCTGTATTCTATCGGCATTCTGCCTTGAGTCTCTCTATTTATCTAGTGGTCTATGTTGATGACATTGTTATTACCGGCAATGACCGGGATGGTATTACAAAATTAAAGCAACATCTCTTGCAACACTTTCAGACTAAGGATCTGGGCAAACTAAAGTATTTTCTTGGTATTGAGGTTGCTCAGTCTAGCTCAGGTATTGTGATCTCACAACGAAAGTATGCCTTAGATATTCTTGAAGAGACAGGAAAGACAGGTTGTAGACCGGTTGACACCCCGATGGATCCAAATTCTAAACTTATGCCAGGACAGGGGGAGCCTCTTAGCGATCCTGCAAGATATAGACGGCTAGTTGGTAAATTAAATTACCTTACAGTGACAAGACCCGGCATTTCCTTTTCTGTGAGTGTTGTGAGTCAGTTTATGGATTCTCCGTGTGATAGTCATTGGTATGCAGTTGTTCACATTCTTCGGTATATAAAATCAGCTCCGGGCAAAGGTTTATTGTTTGAGGATAGAGGTCATGAGCAGATTGTTGGATACTCAGATGCTGATTGGGCAGGATCACCGTCTGATAGACGTTCTACGTCTGGGTATTGCGTCTTGGTAGGAGGAAATTTGGTCTCCTGGAAGAGCAAGAAACAGAATGTGGTTGCTCGGTCTAGTGCAGAAGCAGAATATCGAGCGATGGCTATGGCGACATGTGAGTTAATTTGGATCAAACAGCTGCTCGAGGAATTGAAATTTGGAGAAATTAGTCAGATGGGACTTGTTTGTGATAATCAAGATGCTCTTCATATTGCGTCAAATCCAGTGTTCCAAGAGAGAACTAAACACATTGAGATTGACTGTCACTTTGTTAGAGAAAAGATACTCTCGGGAGATATTGCTACAAAGTTCGTGAAGTCAAATGATCAGCTGGCGGATATTTTCACCAAGTCCCTCACTGGTCCTCGTATTAACTGCATATGTAACAAGCTCGGTACATATGATTTGTATGCACCAGCTTGAGGGGGAGTGTTAGATGTCTTAATCCCATGTATAGTAGGTTTATAATATGTCCTAGTTTGATACGTAGTAGGAGTAGAATATGTATTATAAATAAGGCTCATTGTATCATTGTTAATACATCAATAATATATTCTTCTTCCGTGCTTTCTTCTGTTGGGGCTTTAAGCGCAAAGTGCAAATAAAGCGCGGGCTTTAATGAAAAAAGGCTCAACTGGAGAAAAAATAAAAATAGGTATATGTAGGATTGTAGTCTAAGACTAATAATTATAAGCATGAATGACAAAGATACAGTGAAAGAAATTTAAAAAAAATTATGATTAATTGAAATATCAATTGTTTAATGATACCTTTTTAGGATTATACTCATTGGTAAGTAAAAGTATGCCTAAGAGCCTTGATGCGATACTAAAGCGCCCACAAAGCGAGGCGAAACGCTCAACCTGTTTTGAGCCTCGATTCAGGGCTTAAGCGCGCCTTTGACAACACTGGTTCGTCTTCTCGGTGTAATCCAAACCCTTTAAGCTGAGGCAAATGCTATGTATAATCTACGGGTTCAACTGAGCCCAACATTTTTACACACTAGCATAGATATGTGAGAGATCAATAAAGTTTTTAACAACAACAACAACAACAACAACAACAACTACCCAGTATGTTCCCACAAAGTGGGGTCTGGGGAGGGTAATACGTACACAGGCCTTACCCCTACCCGAAAGGGTAGAGAGGCTGTTTCCGGCCGACCCTCGGCTCAGAAAAAGAGAGAGAAAATCAACAAACAAAACAATGTTAGTAAATCCGGGATAAATCAAATAAATAATTATCTAAACATAAAACCAAAAGTAGAATGACATGCAATAATACCAATCGGTTACTACCATAAGAGGCACAATACAATACATTAATTAACTATAGAGATCGCTACCAAACCCCACTCAGCCCCTAATAGAAGTACTAAGAATTCTAGAAGGCCCTACCCTAAAACCCTAATACTAGACCTCCAAACTTTCCTATCAAGGGTCATGTCCTCGGAAATCCCCATTCTAGCCATATCCCGCCTAATCACCTCACCCCAATACCTCTTAGGCCTCCCTCTGCCTCGACTCGCGCCAACCACCGCCAGTCGCTCACAACTCCTCACCGGTGCATCAGGGCTTCTCCTCCGCACATGCCCAAACCACCCGAGTCTCGCTTCTCGCATCTTCTCATCCACTGGGGCCACCCCCACCTTCTCCCGAATAACTTCATTCTCAATAAAGTTTTTAACAAAATTTTAAAATCTGAAACTGCAAAAGTGCATTGTATTTAGTAGTGAGAATATAAAGATTGAATGATCAAGTTTAAATCAAGGATCTCCCTATGTCTTTAATAGCTTTGCCATCTTCATCACAGATAAAACTTGGTATTTTCTGCTTTCTTTAATGAGTATGACCCAGAACAAGTTGGTTAAAGTTATAATCTTAAATCAACATTCGTATAATCTGTTGAAAAAAACCTATATAGGACAAATGAATGGATAATCTGTCCAAACTCCCAGCAAAACTGTATTCTTCCTCAACCAGTGATTCTAGTGGTCCGGCAGCACAAGGGCTTCACTCATACGCCTATTTCCTATTTCAGTATGCTATCTACCTCTATTTTCATTGGAAATCAAAAAAGCAGCAGGGTGCTCCCAAGCTAGGCACCTTCAAGCCTGCTGACAGTCTCCATTTTTAACTGCCTTGTAAGCTACATGGGCTAGCCTACTCAATGATCAAAACATCCTACCAAACGTTTTATCTGGTTTTTGGTGCTTCTCAAGTTAAAGAACTTTAGGAACGCTGTCACTCTGGCCTGAATCTTATCATGCTATAATATGTTTTCAGGCTAATTCATAGACTTCTAGACACTGATGAGTATTAGGAAGTTAGAACTACACTTTCCTGCTGTTGATGTAGAAAGGTGATTCATGTATATGTAGGTGTGGTGGTGTTATGGGGAAGTATGCTGCCGGAGAATTAAAGCCGCCATCAACTGGTATGTGCACTTCCTTTCTTGAAATATTTATGTCTAGGAATATTCTTGAATCATTTCTTGATCTAAAGCTGCCATCAACTGGTGTGAATACTTGCTGATAAAGGTGTTTTATGAATGTATCTCTTGAATGCTAAAAGTCTTCTCAGACCTTGCTAGTAAAACCTGAGAATAGCTTGTTCACATTCTCGTTATTCATGTTTAAGGAGCTCATTGGAATTTAGTCTATATTGATTCCAGCGTTCTAGTTTACTGTTATGTTATCTCAGCATTATTTCTAAGTAGTCTCTTACTATATATCCTGGAGTCCAATAAGATGTCTCCTTTTCCGCTCTCTATGCTACTAGCATTGCTCCGTCAAGGTGACAGCGCATCAATTTTGTATCAATTCATATCAGATGTAAAAAGGCCCAAAAATTTACCAAAGTTTCAATAAACAGGCCTTGAACAGGAAAACACCAAGTCAATAGCTTTCTAGACACTGAAATCCCGTGTAATTTCACTCCATCGTCATTCTTCCCATGGAAGATATATTTGTAATGATATGTAATGTCTTACTTTGGCACTTCTGTTTTATTTTGATAACAATGATGATACTAGTTGAGCTAGATGAAAGGAATGGGGATTCATATCGCCTACCCAACTTGTTTGGGATTGAGGCGTAGTTGTTTTTGTTGTTGGTGTTGTTGTGATGTTTTACGTTTACTTTCCATAGTCTTTGCTCTCTAAGTCTTGCTTCATAGCTTTTACCTCTTGATAAACCCCTTGCTGGTTTTGTTATTTAACACAATATCATTTTGTATAGTATTGATTAGTTCGTTCATAATTAAGATAAAAATGAAGGGTTAAATGCAGGTCCATAGATGAGGCTTCTGAGAGAGTTTGCAAGCAACTTGCAAATAAAGTTTGCCTGGGACTGCTACTCAGAGTATAGCTAGATAACACCAGAAATAACTGAAAATGAATAGGTGGTGTCTCAAGCATGGCTCAATTGCAGTGGTGATTGAAAATCACTGAAAAGTGATTGGAATAGTGACAAGATAGAGTTGGATGTAAGTTAGTAATATATCAGAAAACCACCAAAAACCTACTGGAATATTTTTAAAGTTAGATAGAGCAGTTTGTATGCCTCAGTTGACTCCAAAAGTGAAAGAGACTCCAACCAAAGATCATAGAAATTTGAAATCTTGACCAGAAAGGAGATAGACTCATTCAGACTAGGGTTCCATAGTTGGAGGGATGTGTGAGATCAAAGCCTGAGTCAATCACGAAGAAGCCAGAAAATTGGACTGAAGCTTGTAGGATAGTATACACATGCGATGTCAGGAGAGTGTGGCATCAGATTTTCTGAGCCGAACATGACTTAGCTTCAAGTGACTGCACAGCTTCTCAGGTTCTGTTCGAACTCCTGGTCCTATAGCTGGTGCTAGTTTATATGCACAACACTCAC
Source organism: Nicotiana noctiflora (assembly GCA_032618575.1). Taxonomy (NCBI): domain Eukaryota; kingdom Viridiplantae; phylum Streptophyta; class Magnoliopsida; order Solanales; family Solanaceae; genus Nicotiana; species Nicotiana noctiflora. The sequence goes on along the minus strand of JASVEL010010667.1, from coordinate 24,906 downwards.
AAAAGGAAGAATATCTTGGACATTTCGGTTATTGCTGGAAAACCATGTTGACGATCTTTTTCTCTCTTACTAGTCACTGGTGACCGCACAGCTCATAGCTAGAGTTTAGTTCTCACATTTGTTCTGAGACCATATGAAAAGTATGAGAGAATTGCAAGGATATATGACACGAATGTCTTACGCATGAATCCTTTAACAGCCACACTTTACATTTTGTATATTTACATTTGCTCGATATGGGAGACTTACTCTTGCAACTCTGTAGAACACTCAAGTGTAACTTTTCACATTTTAGTTACATCTAAAACAGTTACCTGATTTAATGGGGCATGTAGAACAATCGTTTTTTCCTTCCTGTTTATTGGAGGCCACACTTGCTTCCCGTCTCCGGTTATCCTTGTGACACAGGATATCAGCTACCTTCATAGAGAGAAGGGTACAACCAATTTCTTGGTAGAAAATCTAACCTCTTTCCATATATGAAAGTTCACAGTGCCGGTTGTATGAATTATTATATATGTTTTATAATATATATTAGCGAAAACGTAACAGAAAGAACACAAGATTTTACGTCGTTTGGATAAAAATAATCCTACGTCCACCAGAGAACAATTGCCTTTCTATTACTTACAATGGAATGGGAGATTTCCCAATTACACTCAAGAGAATTTCTCTCTTTAACTCTCTACTCACTACAATGTATTGTATTATTTTTGGGATGATTTCTACAAATGAAGGAGTGCATCTATTTATAGAGGTAAGGACCTCCTCTTGATGTTATTGGTGACATCAAATTACCTCCTCTTGATGCCATGGGTGACATCAAAAGAGGAAGTTTCCTCCTAGCATTCATGCTAACTATTTCCACCAACTCTTCCAATTGGCATGCCATTGTTGACTAAACATAAACTAACATTTTTAGCATGCCATTGTTGACTAAACATAAACCAACATTTTTAATCTCCACCTTGGTTTTCGTTTCGAGCGTGCATGTGAACAACTCTGGCCAAAACTTCTAAGCTTACTCGGCAATCCCGTTATAAGAAACAAGAAGAATCAAACCATGGTTGAACATACCATCTCCATCTAACAACTGTTCTCTTCGGAGTTGCATCAGTTAATGCACACCCCCGCTAAGTCTTTGCAATGTGCAAACTTAATGAGCCGGACTATCTTGGTCAACATACCTGGAGCATTATCATCTATGATAACCTTCATGACCTTGATAGTTCCCTCTTCAACAACATCTCGAATAAAAGGAAATCTGACATCAACGTGTTTAGTGCGCTCATGAAATCTCTGATTTTTCATTAGATGAATAGCTTTCTGACTATCACATCTAAGAGTTGATTCCAGCTGAACTAAACTCAATTCTACTACTAAACCTTTTAACCAGATAGCTTCCTTCACCGCCTACATTGCTGCCATGTATTCTGCTTCCGTCGTAGACAAAGCGACAATCGACTGCAGAGTCGACTTCCAACTAACAGCACTGCCAATGAGGGTAAAGATGTATCCAGTTGTGGAGCTTCTTCTGTTCAGATCTCATGCATAGTCCGAATCCACACAACCGAAAATTGAAATAGCTCCACCACTTCTTCGAAAGGCCAGACCAACACTAGAAGCTCCTTTGAGATATCTCAATATCCACTTGACAGCTTTCCAATGCCTCTTTCCTGGGCTAGACATGTATCTACTTACCACACTTACAGATTGAACAATATCTGGATGTGTGCATACCATAGCATACATAATGCTACCAACTGCACTAGCATAAGGAATCTTTGACATATGCTCCACCTCATCCTCGGATTGAGGCATTTGTAACTCTGAAAGTTTAAAATGAGGAGCTAATGGTGTACTTACAGGCTTGCACGCATGCATATTGAATCTCTCAAGAATCCTTTCAATATACCTCTTATGAGAAAGATGTACAACACCATCTTCTCTTGAAATCTCTATACCAAGGATTTTCTTTGCAGCTCTTAAATCCTTCATGTCAAATTCCTTACTCAACAGTTTCTTCAAAACATTTATCTCAGACATCTTCTTGTGATGCACACATCTATCAAATGCACATCCTGAGAATTCATGTGTAGTCATGAATGCGTCAAACCTTTTGTACCACTGTCTAGGGGATTGCTTCAAACCATACAAAGACTTCTTTAGTTGGCGTACGTGATCTTCTTTTCCCTCAGCTAGGAAACTTCAGGCTGATCCATATAGATTGTCTCTTCTAGATTACCGTGTACGAAAGAAGTTTTGACATCAAGCTGTTGAAGCTCCAAGTCAAATTGTGCAACTAATGCCAGTAGCACGCGAATTGAGCTATGCTTCACGACTGGAGAGAAAATTTCATTGTAGTCAATTTCCTCCTTCTGACTGAAACCTTTTGCAACCGATCTCGCCCTAAACCTAGCGTCTTCCACTTCAGGAATTCCCTCTTTCTTTCTGTAGATCCACTTGCATCCAACTGTCCTCTTCCCCTTTTGTCTTTTCACTAAGACCCATGTCTGATTCTCGTGATGAGACTCCATCTCTTCCGTCATGGCTAACCGCTATTGTGCAACATCATTGCAAGAAGTTGCTTCAATGTACGAGGAGGGCTCCAGATCCTTAATCTCTTCTTGTGCAGCTACGAACGCATATGCAATCAAGTTTGCTTGATTTATAAGGCGTTCCGGTTCTTGTGTCTGCCTCTTCTCCCTCCCCTTCGCAATTGTGTATGGTTCATTGACAGCAAGTTCTTCAAGGTATACATCTTCCGACTCATATTTAACCTGAGTCTCTTGATCCTTTTCCTTGGCAAGCTCCACCGGAGGCTCCACCTGCTCGTTGTTCTTGTTTCTTGAAAATTCCACGGAAACTTTACGGGGATCAAGTATAGAGGATTCATCGAAGGTGATATCTCTACTAACTATAAATTTGAGTAAAGACAATCACCAAAGATTGTACCCTTTTACTCCATTCACATACCCTACAAATATGGCCTTCTTAGCCCTTGGTTCAAGCTTTCCTTCATTGACGCGATAATAAGCTGGACACCCAAATACTCGTAAGTATGAATAGTTAGAGGGTTCACCTCACAATACCTCATTCGGAGTCTTAAAGTCAATTGCCGATGCTTGAGATCGATTGATAATATGAGTAGCAGTGTGAACTGCTTAAGCCCAAAATACTTTTTTACATTTTGGCATGTATGGGCATACAACGAGCCTTTTCAAGAAGACATCTGTTCATTCTCTCAGCAATTCTATTCTGCTGTGGGGTATGTCTGACAGTCCTATGTCTTGAGATCTCATGAACCTTGCATAATTCATTAAACTTGTCATTGCAAAACTCCAAGTCATTGTCTGTGCGAAGATACTTGATTTTCCGCTCCATTTGGATTTCAACTAAAATCTTCCACTCTCTAAATGCTTCAACCCAAACCTTTCGTGAGAAATCATCAATAAAAGTAAGAAGATACCTCTTTCCGCCCTTTGATGGAAGTTTAGAGGGACCCCATAAATCTGAATGGATGTAGTCTAGCACTCCTCTTGTCTTGTGTTTGCCAGTGCTAAAGCTGACCTTCTTCTGCTTCCCTAGAACGCAGTACTCACAGAAGTCAAGTGTGCTGATATTCTCACCTTCCAAAAGGTTACGATTGCTCAACATCTCCCGTCCACGTACGCTTATATGACCCAGTCTCATGTGTCATAGTCTTGCCTTGTCATCATTAGATAACTGCACTGTAGATGCATTTGTAGAGCCAACAATGGTGCTTCCAGCCAATGTGTAAAGGCCGTTCTCCAGCTTGCCTTACTAAAGAACCTTTAGTCACCTTCATAGTTCCTGCTTCGCTCATGTACCTGTAGCCTTGTTCATCCAGAGTAATCAAATTCTTCTTCAGATCAGGAACATGACGTACTTGTGTAATAGTCCTCACGACTCCATCATGGTAGCGAACTCGAACTGAGCCAATGCCAACTATTGCACAAGTTGCATTATTGCCCATTATTACGGTTCCTCCACTTTTCTCATAACTGCTAAACTAGTCTTTTCGGAACGTCATATGCAGAGTACAAGCAGAGTCTAACACCCATTTGTTTCCATAATTACTATTATTACACGATGTTGTTAGTACATAATCATTATCAAAATCATATACATGTTCAACCGTAGATGCACTCGCCTTTTCCTTGGACTTTGACATTGGGCAATCTCGTTCAAAGTGCCCAATCTTGCCACAACCCCAACACTCTGTATTCTTCTTGTTGACATGAGACTTTGATCTGTACTTGATTTGCTCTTTCCCTGTTGGCTAGTCCGGCCTCTCACAATGAGCCCACTTGCCTGGTCATCTCTGTCTCCTTTGATGTGCCTCCGCACATCACTAGAGTTAAGTGCGTGCCGCACTTGTTCAAGCTTGATAGGCTCCTTGCTATATACATCATTGAATTCTTAATATCACGACATCTTGAAGTCAATGAAAATAGCAAAGCACATGCAAGCGTCTCCTCCCTTTTAATTCATGCAATCTGTAAGTCCATGACAAGTTTATTGAACGCATCTACATGATCTTGTAATGAGTACCTGACCCCATCTTAAATGTGTGAAGACGCCGTTGTAACAACATCCTTGTTGTCACTTATCGGTCTTGGTATAACGCTTCTAGCTTTTTCATAACTGTTTGGCCATCTCTTCGGTACATGTACTCACTTCACAAAGCACGTTAGGTGCAAGGGATAGTTGGATTGCACTCAATGTATTCCCTTCAATCTTCTCCATGCCGGGAGCTAAGGTATCCTTACGATACTTTTCGTCAATAGCATGGATTGAACCTTCCCTCCGTAGTAACCCCATCATCTGGATCTTCCAGATGTTGAAGTTGTTGGGTCCACTGAATGTATCAATGTCAAACTTCATGGAACTCATCTTTGGTTGTTCTTTCTCCTTGGATCGTTAAAGAATCCTGTAACCAATTGTTAGCGGAAACGTAACAAAAAGAACACAAGATTTAACGTGGTTCGGATAAAAATAACTATACGTCCACCAGAGAACAATTGCCTTTCTATTATTTACTATGGAACGAGAGATTTCTCAATTACACTTAAGAGAATTTCTCTCTTAACTCTCTACTCCCTACAATGTATGTATTATTTTTGGGATGGTTTCTACACATGAAGGAGTGCATCTATTTATAGAGGTAAGGACCTCCTCTTGATGTTATTGGCGACACCAAATTACCTCCAATTGATGTCATGGGTGACATCAAAAGAGGAAGCTTCCTCCTAGCATTCATGCTAACTCCTTCCACCAACTCTTCCAATTGGCATGCCATTGTGACTAAACATAAACCAACATTTTCAGCATGCTATTGTTGACTAAACATAAACCAACATTTTCAATATATTTGCATTCTTTCTTTGCAATTTTTTTCTTGTATCCATCCTATTACACCAATAAATCTACTTTCATATGGAATTTTGTGATAGCATTCTGAAAGAATGTTCATATTTTAGAATTATGATATACTTTATTGACTTTAGATTTTATCGTAGCTTCTTCTCGTGGCTCTGGAAAGCATCCTCAGTTAATCCCGTCAACTCCGAGGTGGGCAGTTGCTAATGGTGCTGGTGTTATTTTAAGTGTTTGTGATGAGGAAGTTACTCGTTATGAGACTGCTACCTTGACTGCAGTGGCCGTCCCTGCTCTTCTGCTTCCACCTCCCACAACACCCATGGATGAGCATCTTGTTGCAGGGCTACCAGCACTTGAGCCGTATGCACGATTGTTTCATCGGTAAGAGCATTGGCCAGCTTATCTTTTAGGGCTTTTGGTATAAGAAAGTTACTTTTAACTTGTGTTTCTGGACTAGATACTATGCAATTGCTACTCCAAGTGCGACCCAGAGGCTTCTTCTTGGACTTTTAGAAGCTCCACCGTCATGGGCTCCAGATGCACTTGATGCTGCTGTTCAACTAGTGGAACTTCTTCGAGCAGCCGAAGATTATGCTTCTGGCTTGCGGGTATGTTATACAATTTCAAATAGAGTAGTTTGAACAAGCTCTTGGTGAGTATTTGAATGTGTTGGCCATCTTTATCATTCACTCAGCTTTTCTTTTGAGGTTTCTATGTACAGTATGGTGACACTTTTGAACTATCATGATCTATTGGGCTCACGATTGAACTGTTTACGATATGAATTGAGTGGTGTTACATCTTAAGTCTTCTACACATGCCACCATTCTAGTGCAGGTTCATACACTATATGCAAATCTAGACTTTTCTTAGCTTCACTAACTTCCATAAAACTTATGGAGACAACTTCGGTTTTGAATCGATTCGGCAAAGGATTCTTGTTTTTCTAGGTTTACAAGAAGTGCATAAATCCCATCCAAGTTGATCTTTTATTTTCCTCTACTCCCCCATAGCATAAACACCTTAAGCTCACAAAAGTCAGTAGTGCGTTAGCTTACATATGAAAATTTCTAAGCTGATCTATGATGATATGAGCGGTTCTTGAGGAAGATTGAAGAACCTAGAATTGACGAGATAATAGTCAAAGTCGAGAAGGCACTGCAGGGTTGTTTCCAAATTTTAAAGGGGCCATTCTTTTTGGAACATACCAGAATAGGTTCACATAAACTGGAAGGGAGTTTTGAGCTAAGCAAGAGGCTCAAGGGGAAAATGAACTTGAAGCTTCTTAGCTAATTGCTCGAGCTTTTAAATGAGATGATCACACAATTTAATAATGCAAACATAGTCCCGGGTTCAAGTGACACCACCCCATTATGAAAAAGTATTTCTACTTGCTTCCCCCCCCCCCCCACCCCCCACCCCCCAAAAAAAATCAACGCATGCAAGTGAAGGGACGTGTTGAAGGCATAATTGAGTAAATAGAAGTGTATCCTCTCTAATAACTTAAGCTTTTAAATAAAGCGACCATACAGTTGAGGTCTCGAGGAGGTGTCTGGGATTTGGACAAGAGAATTGTTTGAAAAAAATGGAAGAATTTTTGAAAAAAATTGTTTGGCTAAAGTCTTTTAAAAAAATGGCGGAAAAGTGCGGCACTTTTTGAATCAGTAAATCATCTTCGACTGTCAAAACATCTCACAAAACTTTATCAAAGTACAATTATCGATTGGCCTTTGGATGGTCCCACCACTCTTAATGGTATATTAGCAGTAACGGTTCTGATGTCTGAGTTGTTTGTTCTAACACAGTAAGTGACTGAACTCAGAGGTTCATTTTAGTAGAAGTTATTTATCAAAAAGAAGAAACAAAGTGAAATCAGAAGGTCAAGGCGCTGGTATTTGCTCCACCCTTGTTTTTACACACTCATTAAGAGAGGGAAAACAATACTATGTGGCAAAAATTTAACTTAAACTTCCAATTCTGCTCTCAATGAAAAGCTTTTATAGCCACACAAATGCTCTGGCATGTTTACACCACAAGTTTCAAAAGAATTATAGCCACATAAATATTTTGTTTAGGACCACAAGTTTCAAAATTCTTAATTTCTTTCTTAAACTCCTGCCCGGTCAAATAGGTTCATATTAATTGGAACGGAGGTAGTCTTAGTTTACTATTCCAACTTCATTTTCAAGCATATCAGAGGAAACAAATAGCTATGTTCACCTTTTTCCTATTTTTTCCTATTTTTTCCCATTTTCTTGTTTGCCTTACTCCCCCTTCCTTTCCCTACTTCCCAGAGCCTACAGTTATGAGGCTTCGAATTCATGTTTCAAGGGCTAGATGCTAGTTATGGAGGTTTCTTTGAAGTTACCTGAGGCTCGGTAAAGCCCTAAGTCAGATTTGAATACCTGTAATTTCTAGATCAATATCAGCTTCAGCTGATAGGTCATTTTTGTAAACTTGGAGTGTCAAGAATTTTAAATTGGTGCTTCGGCTCCAAAAGTTTTTGAAAAAGATCAGTGAAGACAAGGGTCATGACATCAGGCTGTTCTTGCAGACTAATGTTCCTTTTGGCAGTCTTTATCTGGAGGATGTTCAGCACCCAAAGAATAACCAATGAATGAGGATTCATTGTATTTGATCTACACAGAAGATTAAGATGAATTTATTCTTCTTTTTAGTTTTTTGTGTAAATACGAATACATTGAAGACCAGGATTCAATCATAGAAGTCTTAGACTCCTTGTGAGAAGAACAAGGATGTTTTGTTTTTGTTTTTGTCATAGCTCTTCATGATGTACATTCTGGCTCCCAGCACAAATTTTTGTTCTGATGATTAATAAATATATTATATATGTTATTCAAAAAAAAAAATTACTTAGAGCTCAGAATTAGATAGTGCCATGAACAATATTTGATTGCTGAACTTGGAGGATCAGAAATAATGTATTGTTTTATTTATAGGCAGAATATTCGAGTCTCTATTTTCAAGGCTCGTAACCTTGTATCCATCATTTGACAGTCTTTTCGTCTACCATAATTTCTTTAGATCCTTGCCATGTAGGATGGTCCTAGGTATACCAAACAGACTATATTTTGTGGTAAAATTCTGTCACATCCCTTAATCCTGCATCCAAAAGGGGGGTTGTACCATGATGTGCGGACATTACATGATATTGTTTCCGTTCTTTCATCTCTCCAAGTCATTGCTTAATATGCCTAGTGTCTTTAGATGCATCACATAGAGCCGTTTTGTCATCACTGACCTTCTTGCACATTGCCAGTTTTTAAGTTCTTTTTCTCAGCTTTCTATGAAGTCCTTTGCATAAATTATGAACTCTTGTATGTTGGAAGTCTACATATCAAATCCTAGGATAGCCGATTTAATACTCCACTAACTGAAGTTTGTCCTGACTTAATTGTTATTGTTTTCTATTTACATGTAGAATTTCTAATCTTCTATGCATTGGTGAAGCTTCCTAGGAATTGGATGCATTTGCATTTCTTGCGTGCAATTGGAATTGCAATGTCCATGAGAGCAGGCATTGCTGCAGATGCTGCAGCTGCTTTACTTTTCCGAATACTTTCACAACCTGCTCTGCTCTTTCCTCCATTAAGACAAGTTGAAGGAACTGAAGTTCAACACGAACAGGTATATCCACTTACATGTATTATATGTGATAAAATTCCATTCTTTCTGCTGAATTCTTGAAATTTATCCAGTAGTTGTTTGCGATAGTGACTACCTATCACTCATGAAATTTTGTTCTTCAGAGAGAAGTGCCTGCAGCAGAAGCCACAGTTGAAGCCACTGCACAAGGGATTGCATCAATGCTTTGTGCACATGGACCTGAGGTTGAATGGAGAATATGTACCATATGGGAAGCTGCATATGGCTTGATTCCTTTAAGTTCATCAGCTGTTGATCTTCCTGAAATTATAGTTGCGACCCCTCTGCAACCGCCTAATTTATCGTGGAACCTGTATATACCACTACTTAAGGTTCTTGAGTATCTTCCTCGTGGGAGTCCATCTGAAACTTGTCTCATGAAAATATTTGCTGCTACAGTTGAAGCAATTCTTCAGAGAACGTTCCCACCTGAGTCCTCCAAAGAAGAAATCAGGAAAACCAGATATGTTCTTGGCTCTGCCTCCAAAAACCTTGCCGTGGCAGAATTGCGAACAATGGTTCATTCATTATTCTTGGAGTCATGTGCTTCTGTAGAGCTTTCTTCTCGCCTTCTTTTTGTTGTCTTAACTGTATGCGTCAGTCATGAAGCAAAAACAAATGGGAGCAGAAGACCTGTAGGGAAAGATTCTTACCGACCTAGTGAAATGGGGATAGACTCACTGGAAACCAGTGGAAAACAAAAAGAAAAAGGAACTAAGAAAGTGAAAAAGCAAGGACCTGTTTCAACGTTTGATTCTTATGTTCTTGCTGCTATCTGTGCTCTTTCATTTGAACTTCAGCTCTTCCCTTTGATTTCAAGAGGGACTAATTATTCAGATCCAAAAACTATCCTTGATGCTGCAAAGTGTGCCAATGATTCATCTATTGAGTTAAGAAATGGGATTCAGTTTGCTGTTTGTCATACTCGGAGGATATTGGCAATTCTGGAGGCGCTTTTCTCTTTGAAACCATCGTCTGTTGGCACTTCTTGGAGTTACAGCTCAAATGATATAGTTGCTGCAGCTATGGTAGCGGCTCATATTTCTGATCTGTTTAGACGTTCCAAGGCTTGCATGCAGGCTCTTTCGATCTTAATACGGTGTAAGTGGGATAATGAAATCCATTCCAGAGCGTCTTCACTATATAACCTCATTGATATTCATAGCAAAGTTGTTGCATCAATTGTCGACAAGGCTGAACCATTGGAAGCACACCTAATACCTGCACCTGTCCTTAAGAAAAGAAGCTCGTGCTTGAATGGGAAAAAACATAATAAATATAGCAATTGTAATTGCTTAACTGCAGAACAGTCATTGTTGCTTGAGTGCAAAGACTCAACCGACTGTAAGACTTTAACTATGAGTGAGAAAGTTCTGCACTCAAGCGAGGTTGCACAATGCACCACCGGTAAAGGGATCGCAAGTTTCCCTCTAGATGCTTCAGATTTGGCCAACTTTCTAACAATGGACAGGCATATAGGATTTAGTTGCAATGCACCAGATCTTATAAAGTCGGTACTCGCGGAGAAGCAAGAACTATGTTTTTCCGTTATCTCATTGCTGTGGCACAAGTTAATTGCATCACCTGAAACACAACCGAGTGCAGAAAGCACTTCCGCTCAGCAGGGATGGAGACAGGTATTTACCACATAACTTCATGATATTGATTATTTAGTGTAGCAGTTGAAATAAAACATACCTGGACGGCTGGAAGCATATTTATGGTTAGTGCAATGCCTGAGCTTGTTATCACATGGTGTTTTTGGACTTGGCTATCCCACGACCATTTTCGCTTGGAGTTTTAAATAGTTGGTCACCCATCAAAAATTTGAAGACAGTTTGAAGAGTATAGGCAAACCATAAAATCTGACCTTATCAGAAAAAAAAAAAAAAAAAAAAAGAGTGTAGGCAACCCACAGTACTGCATTTTAAGGAGATCATTAACCCTAGAAGCTTGGAAAATGTGTTTGAATTTCCTTCTTTTCGCGTTTTAATGCTACATTATTTTCCTCCACCTCATCCCCTTCTCATGGAGCTTTCTTGATAGGAAGATTCTATTTGCAATCTGTAGGCTGTAAACTGTAACAGTTTTGAGAGGCAATTGAAACTTACGTTCCTAGAACTTGTTTATGTGTTGGGGAGAAGTTCTGCTCTTTCCACTCTCATGGTTTGATGAAAGGAAGTGGAGGAAGAACGGGTGGAGAAATAACTTACTTGGCCCACCAATTTTTTCTCCCCAATCCTCTCATATTTTTCCCCGTTGCTTTCCTTTCTATCTTTTCCCTAGTTTTCAAGCATAGGTAAGATCATGTTAAGATAAATGAGAATAATAGTAGAAGATGAACTCCAACTCTATTGTCGGGCAAAGTTGTAAGAGCAAAATATGGAGTGTCGAAAATACTTAAGGAAAGAACAATGATTTCAAGACAACTAAGGATGCAAGGTCAATCTTTTTAAGGTGGTATAAAATATTGAATTAGCATTTTGGGGAGCAAGGGGTGTACCAAGAAACTTAAAGATGATGTTATGTCTTGAGGGTGAGGGAGTTGAGGGTGAGGGAGTTGATGTTGTACCAAGAAACTCAAAGATGATGTTATGTCTGAGTTACAATTGTTTGTAGCACCAAAATGCTTATCAATTTTTCTGTACATTTCTCCCTTAAAAACAATAAGAGACATCTTGTGAACCAAGTAAAATTTTGGTTAGAAACATCGGCTTCCATGAAATTAGTATCTTGCCGTTTTTTTGTGTGTGTGTGTGTGTGACATTTCCCTATAGATATTATTAACATATGTTACACTGAAGTATATTAATTTGCAAGTCTGAAGAATTCAAATTCATCAAACAATTCAAATGCAAAACTATAATTTAGTATTTTCCTACTAAATGAGTAATTTAATTCTTCCATGACTATTCTATGTCCAACCAAACCATCTCTTCTAGAAAGGGATGACGGATGGAAAGATAGTTGCCCAGTTACCTACTCAAAAGATAGATACGAGTGACACTCGTCCTCCATTTCATACCTCAGTCCGGTGCCTATGGGACAACACGTGGTTCTAGTATTACGTCTTCCACTATTATGACTTACAAAATACTATTTTAAATTCCCTATTTGGGTTTGGACATGAATTTCACTTGGAAAGAAAGTTGAGATTTTGTGGGTGAAAATCATTAATTATGTGCACTAGTACAATCAAATTTATACTTATTCGGAGTAGCTTTTACCAAAAAGCAGCTTTTGCAATAGTACCTTCTACAAAAGTTGCTTATTAGCTTTCACATGTTTTACAGGTCGTTGACGCACTATGCAATGTCGTATCAGCATTGCCTGCAAAAGCTGCAACAGCCATTGTTCTTCAGGTCCAGATTTCGCTTTTTTTGAACTCGCTGATAGCAAGAATATGAACTTTTCTTTTGAAAGTTCCGTTAGATTCTTCACTATTTCTCTCAAAAACAAGAAAAACAGAAAATGAAGTTTTTTTCTTGCAGCTGATTTTAAGCTCATTTTCTGTTAATTGAATCCCATAAGGCTTTCACAGATGTACATGCTTTCAAATTTTGTATTTATGTCCATAATTTGTGGCCACATGTTTATAGAAGATATACATTTTAGATGTTCTTTGGTATGGTGTACTTCTTTGCCTTGTGAAGTTTCTGACTTGCATCTTTAATCATCTTATATCATTTTCACCATATATTTTTAGTCACTTTCCTTGCTTCGTTTGCTTGTCAGGCGGACAAGGAATTGCAACCATGGATTGCCAAAGATGATGATCTTGGTCAGAATATGTGGAGGATAAACCAACGAATAGTGAAATTGATTGCCGAACTAATGAGGAATCATGATACACCAGAATCTTTGGTAATTATGGCTAGCGCACCGGACCTCCTTTTACGGGCCACAGATGGGATGCTTGTCGATGGTGAAGCATGCACCTTACCACAGCTAGAGGTAATAACATCTTCAGCTCAAACATTTATCATTTCTCATTGAAGTAAATATTTGATTCAGTAAGCGAGGACTTTACATATACTCTGAAGTTCCAAGTAATATGTTGTGTCTGAATGACAATTAATTGATCATCATATTCTATTTACTTTTTTTTTCTTAATAAACTTGCATGCCTGCAATTAAATACTATCGAGCAGCTTTTGGAAGTGACAGCTAGAGCAGTACAACCAGTGCTTGAGTGGGGAGAATCTGGATTGGCCATCGCTGATGGCCTCTCAAACTTGTTAAAGGTAATATCTGTCCTAAGTGACTGATATGATAAGTAATACATTTCTTATCACGTTTAAAATGAGATATACTTAAGGTAACAGCACTTACTAGAGTCCTTTGTCAATACATTTCAGTGTCGCTTACCGGCAACAGTTCGTTGTATTTCTCATCCAAGTGCTCTCGTACGTGCGCTCAGCACGTCAGTTCTCCGTGTCATCATGCATGCTGGTTCAATAAAATCTAGTACTAAACGAGCAGATGTAAGCGAGGTCCATGGTCCTGCATACAAGTACTTAAGCATTGGTATTATTGATTGGCGAGCGGATATTGAAAAGTGTTTGACGTGGGAAGCTAACAGCCGAATTGAAAATGGGATGTGTACTAAATTTCTTGATATGGCTGCTAAGGAATTAGGTTGTACTATATGCATATGATCTAAGTTAATATAATGGAGGTCTATATTAGTTATCTTCCCATGCTTTGCCACATGAAATTCACAAGATTAGAAAGTGACTATCTATTGGCATGAGGATGGAGAAAGGGCAGAAACATATAGAATGAATGAGCTTTAGTTACAGTCAGGAAATGAGATTAGTGTCCTTTCGCACATCCATTATTTGGTGTACGTTGGAAATATAGTTAGTCCTTCTCTGGTTGTATTTTCTTATTTTGGTTCGGTTTATGTTTGATGTACACCTGAATATGAACTTCATTGTAAAAATAGGATTTGTAATTGGTTTAATATTCAGTGTGGCCTTAAAAAAGGAGTGGCTCCGATTTGGGACCTAAGTCACCTCCTATGTAATAATCATGTCTGGTTTCTTGATACTTTATTCAGCAAGTTGATGGTCTTTTTTATTTCAATCTTAGGGTAAATAATTTTAGTAATAATAAATATTTCTCCTAGTTACAAGCAATATACCAAAAAGTAGAGAATCTACGACATAATATAAGTAATATACCAAAAAGTAAAGAATCTTCGACATAATATGATTTTTGTAAGAACTGTTTTCGGAACCTCCATTAGGTTGGGGAAAGTTTCAAATTCTCATAATTTGCACTTCAGAAGTAGTAATACTTCACAATCCTAATGAGAATCAAACACACAATTTATAATGATAACTAACATACCTTCCCGTCAAGACGTGCTCTAGTTACTTGCTAGAAAGAGATTTATTTTAAAAAAAAAAAATTGACTTAATTGTGTCTAACTTCTAAATCAAAAATCGAGGAGGCCATGAGTGATTGGGTGTAAATCACTTCAGAAAACCTTCAAGGCTTGAATAATTTTTTCTGATAAATTATTCTATGTATTCTGCGTTTAAAAAAACCCTCTTTAAATATTCTCTTTTATACTTATTTCTCGTTATCAACCAAATTATTCCCTTACTAAGAAAAATCATGTATCTTTGATTCTTGGTCTTATATTCGGTGAAGATCCGTGTTTTTTACATATTAATCAGACTATATATATATATATATATAGCGACTGCAATTAGTTTCGATCGACAGACCTATTTTATATTTTGCCCTTGAACCTCATAGGTAGAATTTTAAGATTGAAATTCAAAAATAGATAGATTTACGGTTGGGAACTGAAAAAAGCCACAATTTCAAAAATAATTGAAATGTAATCACTTCTCATATAAAGATAAAATATGAACAAAAATACTGTTAGAAATTCGAAAATATCCCCATATAATATGCTAGAGTTTGATTTTTTTTTTATATGAGCTTCCACCGTAATATGTTGGAATTTTATAATGTGTTGGAGTTCCATCATAATATGCTGGAAGTTTATATGCATGAGATCCATAATCCACATATTATGTTGGAACTTTCTGTCTTGGAGTTCCAACTTTCAACATAATATGTTTGTAGTTTATAAGCAGTAGCTCCATAATCTCGCATATTATGCTGTAACTTTCCGTGTTTTAGCAAAATATTGGCTATTTTTTTTAATGATTTTGCAAACACTGTCTACTTTTTATTATTATTATTGGTAAATTACTAGCTCGGACTATTTAGATAAATTTTAAGTTTAACAAGTATCGTTCCTTGATTGTCCCATAAAAAAGAAAAAATTTCGTTCCTATACCATGAAACTATATTACCAAATATATTTATAGTTTGCATATTACCCGCCAGGCAAATAGTATTTCTACAAAATATAGACAATTCATTAAATAAGAAATTATTGTAGCTGTAGGCTTCCTTATTTAGTCGCAAATAGTATATTGGGGAATTAAATATTCTTCCAAATATTTTACAACACAAATCACACATTAATATTTCCTTTTTCTGTATATTTTCATTCACCAAAACTGTCACGACCCGGATTTTCCATCATCGGGAGTCATGATGGCGCCTACTAGTGGAAGCTAGGCAAGCCAACTGTTACTTACAGTTTTCATTAGTTACAATTCTCTTCTTAAAACTTTAAATAAAATCATGTAATTACAGCGGAATAATTAAACTTAGTGGAAGACTTAGTCAATTTTATCAAATATGATACAGAAAACCCAAACATGATACACTACCCAAGACTGGTGTCACAATACTCACGAACTTCTAAGAATAATACACATAATCGTCTGAAAGAAATATAAGTTGTTTATCTCGAATACATGAGATAACATAATGAAATACATAAATAGAGGAGACAACGGGTCCTGCGGACGCCTGCAAGGCTACCTCGAAGTCTCAGTAGTCGGAATATCCACAATCGTGCTACTGCCGCTGCTGCTGTCCGTAACATGTATCTGCGCAAAAAGAGCGCAGAGTGTAGTATTAGCACAACCGACTCCATGTGATGGTAAGTGTCTGGCCTATCCCGGCGAAGTAGTGACGAGACTAGGGCCAGTCACCCACATAAACCTGTACAGTTGAGATATATATACATATAAAACAGCAGGAAAACGTTATCGAACGTTTATAAGGAAAGAATCTGCTCTGAAATAACAGTCAATAACTCACAATATCCGGAGTAATCTGATCAATGGAACAATTCTTACTTTCATGTCTCAATTTATTTTTCATTTCATATCTTGTGGTAGGCGTACCACTCGCTCCCAAATATAATAATAGGCTACCGGCAACTATGGCCAATGCCAAGATTCAAATCACTTTATGGTCGACGTGCCACACGATCCCATTTCTTATCATATAAGTGGTCGGCGCACTACACGATCCCAACTCTTCAATATGAAAGTGGTCGGCGTGCCACACGATCCCAATTCTTTAATATATAAGTGGTCGGCGCGCCACACGATCCCAATTCTTTAATAATGTATATTACCGACATTAAGCCAATAATCTCTAATCAACAGTGAATGTATAAAAGTATTACCGGTATTAAACCAATAATCTTCACTTCAACAATATTTATATTACCGATGTAAAATCAATAAATGATAATAAATCAACTATATATCTCCGTTACCGGTGTAACACCAATAACTCTTAATCAACAATTTATATGTAATTTTACCGGCATAAAGCCAATAAATGATAATGGACCTACAGTTTATCTCTGTTACCGGTATAACACCAATAACTCTTAATCAATAATTTATATGTATTTTACCAGCATAAAACCAATCAATGATAATGAACCTACAATTTATCTCTGTTACCGGTATAACACCAATAACTCTTAATCAACAATTCATACATAACTCAGTTCCTATTTCCTCAAGCTACGATAGAACAAACACTTACCTCGAATGCTTACGAACAACTCAATCCGTCGCAATGCCTTTTCCTTTCAAATTTGGCTCCAATCCAATCGTATCTATACACAATTGATTTAATAGCATCAATTATAGTTAACAAACTAGTTCATATGGCTAAATATAATTTTTACAACATTCTGTCCGGAATAGTGAAAATCGACCCCGGGCCCACATAATCGAAACTCGAGTTTCGAACCAAAATAAATTTACCCAATCATCCACGAGTTCAAATATACAATTTGTTCTTAAGTTCGACCCCAAAACGGGGTCTAGATTGCAAATTCTTTGAAAACCCTTACTATACTCAATTCTCTAATTTTTCTACCCATTTACACATATTTAGGCTTAGGAATTCAAATAATATTGATGGAAAATAAAGAAAACGAGTCAAGATTCACTTACCCAAGAAGTTTGATGAAGAATTGCTCAAAAATCGCCCAAGAAGCTGTGGAGAAGAGAGTATTTGAGAAATGAGATTTTTATCCCGTTTTTATTCTGTTTTCAGAACTTAAAATCACTGGGCAGCACTTTGTTCATCGCATTCGCGACACCCCTGTCGCGTTCGCGATGAAGGAAAATGATACGCATCGCGTTCGTGTGGGGCAAGTCGCGAACGCGAAGAGGAAATTCCGGGGCTTCAATTTTGGCCTACGCGAACGCGGGCTTAGCCACGCAAACACGTAGAGGAAAATATGGTGGTTCAATTTACGCTACGCGAACGCGAGAAGGCGTCCGCGATCGCGATGGAGGAACAAAATGAGCATCGCGAACGTGACCAACAGGACGCGAACGCGATGAAGAAATGCCTGATGCAGATTTTTTGCAATTTTTCTAAGTTCAAAATCATCCCGCTGCCTATCCGAAACTCACCCGAGCCCTCGGGGATTCAAACCAATCATGTACATTTTTCAAAAACATTATATGAACTTGCTCGCGCGATCAAATCGCCAAAATAACATCAAAATCCATGAATTGAGCCTTAAAACTCAAGAATTCTTTCAAAATTTCATAACTTCCAAAATTTTCAATTTAAGGCCGAAACACATCAAACAACGTTCGTTTTCAACCAAACTCTACAAGAAGCGTTTAACCAATATATATGACTTGTACCGGGCGTCGGAACCAAAATAAGAGCCCGATACCATTACTTTTTAATCAAATTTTAGTTTCATTTTCCTTAAACATTTTCAGAAAATAATTTAATAGAAAAATTCTTTTACCGGGGTTCTAGACCTCAGATTTCAATTCCGCGCATACGCCCAAGTTTCATATTTTTCTACGGATTTTCTAAGACCGTCAAATCGCGGGTCCGGGTCCGTTTATCAAAAATGTTGACCAAAGTCAACCATATCAATATAAATATCAAAATTCTTCAAATTTGCCATATATTTCAACATAAAAATTTTCCAGCTTCGCGCTCGGACTGCGCACTCAAAATCGAGGCAACTATAAATGAGGTTTTCAAGACCTCAGAAGCTCGAAATGATTAAGAAAACAAGTGATGACCCTTTGGGTCGTCACAAAAACTTCTTAAAATTGAGATATAAATTCCAAACCATATCCCCAATTATTTGCAACAACACTCAATCCAAACAAATAATAATTTTTTCAAATTCAAATTCGAAGCTTCAAAGCTTTTAATGGTTGTTAGTGGTGGAATTACTGCTCTTTTTTCCTTTGCTTTATATTACTGAAATTTAGGTTTGAGATATAAAGAGAGACGTAGAGATAATTCTCAATTCATTGCAACATCCAATCCAAACAAATAAATGTTATTTGAATACCCAAATTCGAATTCAAAGCTTCAAATTTTTTTAATGACTGTCAATGATGGAGGGATTACAAATTTTTGCTGGTTTTAGAAGAGAAAATAATGGGTGATTGAAGAGGAAATCATGGAGATTTGGAGAGAGAAACTTTGGAGAGTGAGAATATACAGTTGAGTAAAATTAGGAGACAAATTAATACCATTAAAATTTTAAAATGGTACATAAATGGTAATTAGGTATATACAAAGAGAGTAGTGTAGCATGTGGTTAAGCCAAATGGCAAGCTAAAAAGAAGCCACTTGATAATTTTAAGACAATAATAAAAATTTTAATTATAAATGGAAACATAATTAATGTAAGTAGTTTAACATATCGTATACTCAATCTAAACAAATCTTAGACAAATTTAATCTATATATCCACATTTAAATTTATATTGATATATATATTTGTAGATATATCTTTATTTATATCTATATTCATCCACCCACAGATTTTATTTCTGTGTTAGCTAGAATATGGAGGTAAAAAATTAACTAAAATTTATAATAGAAAAGAGTAAAAATAAAATATAGAAAGACGTAGATTTAGATAACCTGTGACTATTGTGAGCACGTGATTTTTGCACCGAGCAAATAATTCCAAAATTAAAATAAATATGTTTTTGAGTGCCATTACTTGCTTTATTTGAGATTAGCTACACTTTTGTGTTTGAATAAGTAGGAATTAGAAGAAAATCAAAAATATAGGCTAGATGATTAATTTGTTAAATTAGTTAGATTTTAAGTAAAAATAGCAAAATAATTTAAGTAGTGAAAATTAAGAAAAATAGTAGAAAATTACCAAAAAATACTAAATAATTAGAGTAGGTAGGAAATTAGGTTTTATATTTTTCCATAAAAGAAAAAGAAAAAAAAAAGTATAAAAGAAAATACATAAAAATAATTAAATATCGGAAAACACATATATATATATATAGGTACAATAAACTGGGCCAACTGAGATCCAATTGTTTGGCCCAGTGCTTTGGCCCAGCGAATTGGCCCGTCTGAATTCCCACGAGATTAAATCTCCACCGTTCAACAGGCTGAATCCAACGGTGGAGATATTTTGGCCGAATTAATTTAGTTAATTAAATAAGTGGATTAATCTTAGCCGTTCAATTGAGTTGATCTAACGGATGATGGCTTAAGGCCTCATATGCCCCCTAAACGGGGTCGTTTTAGTAACGTCTCTTCTGAGTCGTTGATCTTCATCAATCCAACGGCCCAGATTACCTAGGACGGCTGGCCTATAAAAGGCCCTTGTCTGAAGAGACGGCCATTCTCTCAAGTTCGCTAACCCTAGCCGCCCTTAGCATCTTCTTCATCTTCTTCTCTTCAATCATCGCCGGCCATGGAGGCCACCGCCTTCCATGGTGGTCTCCGGCTACCTCTTTCACATCCCTTTGCTTTTTCTTCATGTCCACTCACCCAAACACCAGAGAAAACCGTGAAAAACCCCTGTTCTTCAAGTCCCGGTCACCGGAACTCACCGCCGGTGACCACCAAAGTATGAAACACCGCCTCAAACCAATGCCGTTCGAACCCCCGTTCCACGATCTATCCAACCATACTAGCCACACCCCTCGAATCATCTTCAATCGCCTCGAATATCCGAAAAAGGGTCGTCGGAACCTTAACTCCGGCGACCCAAAAATCAAACTTTCCCAAGATCTCATCTTTACCCCTTCTGAACACTATCCTCCAAACCAAAATCTCAAAAGACTTCACCTTGAAGTCTAACAAGAAATACCAGAGAGAAAATTAAAAAAAAGAAGAGATCCGAAAGAACAAGGAAAAAGAAAATAAAAGAGGAGAGTAGAGTCTGAAAAGAATAAGGAAAAGAGATGGGAAGCTCAGGGGACAGGCCCTGCAAGCTAAGTCCCTCGACCCCTATTTGCCTTCTTTATGCTTTACTTTGTTCGTCTGTTGTTTGTTTTCTATTCTTGCATGCTTTTAGATGTTTTCTCTGATTTTTGCTTTCACATGTTCGTCTAGGATTTATTCTTGTTGATCTTCTGTTGCTTGTTTATCCTTTTTGTTTCAGTATGCCCCACATATCCTTGTCCATTAGCCTATCCTTTCTTATCTTTTAACTTGTGCTTCCGAGCATGTTAGTGTTAGTGTTCTTCATCTTGTTTATTCTCATGCTCATCTTGATTCGTTGTGTTATGTTCCTCTGAGTTAAAATATCTATCTTTGATTCACCCATTTCTCTTCATTTTCTGTGTACTGTGATTCTTAATATGACTGTGCTTCTCTTTTGTTTCTCTTCATGATTAGCTTAGTTTTTTGATCCCTCATTAGGGTTTCTTCTATTAGCTCTCAATGTCCTTACTGTTTTAGCTTTTATACATGATTTAGCTCGATTCTAAGGTCATTAGTTGGTTATCATGTCTGTTTCTCTTTATGTCACTTTCATATGATAGGGTTATGCTCCTTCTTCACTGTCTCTCCTCATTCATCTTTTCTTCACTTTCATATCATTCATGTTTCTCATCTTCATCTTCACATACACACAACAAGCTAGGTTTAGTGTCTGAAAGTGAATCTTGATTGCCATGCTTGTGTTATGTGGTTAAAGCTCATTGTTTTATGTCTGATTTAAGCCTTAGCTCATCTCTTGTTGACTTTTATGAAAGCTAGCCTTTACTATGCCTATGTTCATGAACTCTAAATATGCTTTGGGTTTTCCAGTGAATCACTCAACATGGAATTGATTGTAACTAAGCCTGCTTAATGTTTAATTAACACATTACTACTTGAAATTGAGTTTGTAAGTCTGATTGATTAAAATTCAACATTATCTAACTTCTCCTCTGAGTTTTGATTAGTTGATAAACATATTTGGTTTCATGTGTTTATGTGTGCAATTGTATGTTGAAATGGCTAAGTTTGCAATAGTTTTATGTTAAGTAGGGACACTGTTAATGCTTATTATGCTTAGATGAATTGGTTATAGCTGCTAATGTTAGGTTTCATGAAAATGGTTAGTCTTTAAATAGGATAAAACTGAAATTCATAAAAATAGGCTATCAGTTAAATAATTGGCTTAAGAATGGTCAACCCTGCAAAGGGTTGACCTATTCTATAAAGCCCTAACACACAGTCCACTTTTAAAGTGGCTGGTTGTGCAAAAGGGGCTATGTCTGCAAATGCAGACTAGCCCAGGCTCTCTTTAGAGCCCTGAACAAAAAATGGCCAAACCTGCAAATGGTTTTTGGGCCCAAATGTTCAGTGATTGGCTTTAATAGCCAAAGCTAAGTCTCAACTTGAGACTGGCTAAGTTTTAAATAGTATAAATATAACAATAAAGCAGGCTAGTCCTGCAATTAGCTTAAAAATGAAGTCAAAGTCTTTAATTAACATAAAATAAAGCAAAAGTGGTTAAAATTGAAATAGTTCTTCAAGTTAAAATTGGCCAGTCCTTAAATACCAATGCAAGGACTGGCCCTTAGTTAAATAAGTCTAAAAATGCTGAAAACCTGACCTAGGTAGGTAGGGTAATTCAGCAGTGTCCTTAAGGGCATAAAGGGGACTTAAATTGGTAAAATGGTAGATTAAATAGAGCATATAGGGACATATGAGACATTTGTGCTCCCGATTTCTGTAATTTTGCAGAGATTTAGGGGTATAATGGTCTCCCTAAAATGGGAAATCTGTAAAAATCTCAAACCCCTAAGGTCATACTAGTAAAAAACCCCTAAAAGGAATCTTTAGAACCTTCCAACACATGCTGGAAGGATTTCTGTTAACAGAAATTGGGGCTAAAGTGCATAATTCATAATTTTAGGAGGGGGAGAAGTGGGATTAATCCCATACTTTCTCCCCAAGTCATCAGCCCTTTACCACAACTATAAATACCTCTAGAAAAGGGCTGAAAAGGGGGTTCCAATTCTGAGCAATCTAAAAATCATTTTAGGCTGGCTTTTGAATACAAAGCTTCAGAGAAAAGAAATAGCATAAAAACAATAGGATTTCTGGGATTTTTCGAATAGAAACTGGTTAATTTCTTCGGGTTTTTTTTGAAATTCTTTGCTGGAAATTGGTCCGGGTTTCTATTTGAGTTCTGTTGGGTTTCCTGCTTGCTGATTGCTGTGTTATTCAATTCATTTGGCATCCAATTCAATCTGTTGCATTGTTGCTGAGTCCTTGTTGATTATTTGCTCCTATCCTTCCCTTAGAACTCATTGGATTTTCACTTTTGATCCAGGTACATTTTCTGTTCAAGTGAAGTTGTATTGATGCTCTTGATGAAAAAATGAAAAAATGAAGATTCCAGTTTAAGTTATGCTATTTTATAGTTATGATTTAGATTTGTAATTCATTCATTATAGTCTTCCGTAATAGCTGAAGAACAAAACATACAGAAACAGTGTAATAGCTAGTAGTAATGTAGTAGTAGTATGTCACTTAGCTTAATTAGGTAAGAACCTTAAAACATAAGTTAGCATATCATAACGTCTCCAAATCATTGGCCGTCCTTCATAAAATGCTTCATGAATCAGAATCACTTAGGTAACAACTCCGTATTTAAACAAGTCTCGAAGTAGAAATAACGTAAGAGAGAATCAGTTATAATTGGGATAATAGCATTACAATGAGCTAAATCTTGGTAAAATCAGTTGTTTAATCATACTTAAACCTCTGAATCGCTTAGTTATAGATACTTGTGTAGTCATTGCTTGTATATAATTAGTCTGATTTAGGCTTAGATCTGATTAAGTCTGAAAAGGGGGATAATTAGATATTGCCGCGGATTAATTAAGATGAATTGGTGATGAGAAAAGGCCTAACACGTAATGAATACAATGTTGTAGTTTAAAAATAATTTAATAGCTCTTTCAACCTTTCTGAATATAGAAGATAGTCTATTGAATCATTTTGATAAAGTTTAGATCTCGTAAATAATTAAGTGATGACTGTAGGTCTTTGAATTAATAAGTAGTTAGACATTGGTATAGACTCTTAGTTATGAGCACATAGTGAGGACAATTGGTTGAGTTTTCATGTATATAGACTATTGACTTAAGACTACTTCTTGTACTGATTTCCTTAATGATAAATAAAAGTGATTTGATTTCATTTTCAATTCTGAGTATTGTTTCTTTATATGAATTCTGTATTATACTTCTGTTATTACAATTTGGTTTGGGCCCTATATGTAACGTGGGCCTGAACTGTTATACGAAACAGATTGGTCCATTGAATGAAGACTTAAAGACAGTCTGGGTTCCAAGACCTGGGTTGGCCCATCGCGAATGTATTTAAGTGAAGAAGAAATCCAGGCCCCAATAAATAGCTCGACAGGGCCTGGAATGTTAGTATTAGAAATCGAATAAGGCAAGAACAATACATAGCAAACATAGATGAACTAAATAGGATTGGATCTTAAGCAAATTAAATTGGGATGAGCCTCGCCCGAATAATAACGGGGCCCCCATTTAGTAATGGAATAACATAGTATATCCGGAGAGGCTAATAGCGAATTCCATAGCCTCTCCCAAAAGTTAAAAGCCGATAGACATCATTTAGGGCACGATTTTAATATACTTTCCATTGAACGAGTGTGCACTTGGTGCGACTCAAATCCAAATCTCGGCAAAGCCGAAATATACCGAAGGTCATAGGTGTACTGGTTACGGTATGACTCGAGGTGTGTTTTCGCGATGTCGCAAATTCTTAAAAATAATATTTATATAAAAAGCACATATGTTAAAATCCATAATTAAGTCAAATAAAAGTCAAGAACGACAGTGGAGCGACCGTGCTAAAACCACGGAATCCGGGAGTGCCTAACACCTTCTCCCGGGTTAACAGAGTTCCTTATCCGGACCTCTGCTTCGCATACATTTTAAGAGTCAAAATTCCTCGGATTCGGGATTAACCGGTGACTTGGGACACCATTGTCATTCCCAAGTGGCGACTCTGATTAATCTCTAATAAAATCCCGAACCGATTGTCCTTTAATTGGAAAACTCCTTCCCTTACGTTATTTTATCCGTTTTGGGTAATTGAGCGTCGGGGTATACCCTACAAGTGTATTTATACGCTTTTAAGTATTTGGGG
>JASVEL010010666.1:0-74868 GCA_032618575.1 Nicotiana noctiflora | reverse complement strand
TTAATTTACGATTTTATGTGTAGTTATCTGTTTATGCATTTTCTGCTGGAGTCACTAATGCTCTTTTGTATTTCCTTTTCTTTTTCTCTTCTTTCTCTTCCATTTCACTTGAGCCGAGGGTCGATTGGAAACAACCTCTCTGCCCTTTCGGGTAGGGGTAAGGCTTGTGTACGTATTACCCTCCCCAGACCCCACTTTGTGGGAATACACTGGGTAGTTGTTGTTGTTGTTGCTTATAATGATTAGTCTTGGAGACTACATGCATATTTTTACTTTTTTTCCCGTTGCGCCTTTTTCCATTAAAGCCCACACTTTATTTGTTCTTTGCACTTAAAGCCCCAACGGACCTTAGAGCATTTTGCGCTTTTTGCCTTTGATAACACTAGCAATAATGTGAAAGGGAAGTGTGGGAGTACTATTTGGTGATAGTTGCATAGGGTGGTGAAAGCAAGTGTTAAGCGAGGACAGAGACAACTCTAGTGGAAATTCACTAACACTCTTGAAAATACCCAAGTTGTTTTCTTTCATGTGGTGTAAAATACTTTTTAAGAGTTTAACACAACCAAAGTAACTAGAAAGTAAGATCAAATATTCCAGGAGAAAGACAAATGTCTTAAACATAGCTATAGTGTTTAACTTTATAGAGGTCGCTATGCGGTGGTTCTTTCCTTTGGATGGTCTTCTGAATCTGTTGACTCCTTTGGACTTCTGAATCTGTTGTAACCTGAGTACTGCACAAGTAGTGGCGCTTCCCAGAAAATAATAAACAAGGTAGTTGAGAATAGGGATGACACTTTTGAGTTACACTTTGATCAATGTAAACATGAAAGAGGTAGATTGTTCACGAATTAATTAACCTCAAAATATATGAAAGAGGCACATTCTATCTTAATCTATACAGAGCTTCGTGTCTGTATGTGCTGATTGTGACTAAAACTTTTTGAGTTCAACAACGTCTCTCTCTTCTGTCCCCAACGTCTCGAGCTGTCCCCAACGTCTCTCTCTTCTGTCCCCAACGTCTCGATTTCTCCTTCTCCAACCTTCACGCTCGTCAGCGGCTTCCCTCCCCCCTCCCCCTCTCCGGCGACCAGCCACCCAGGTAAGGTACCCCCACCCCCGCCTCTCCCACCCCAGCCCCCAACCCCGGCCCAGCCCCCTCTCCCCTCCCCGCCTCAACTGTCGTCTCTCTCTCTCTCCTCTCTTCCCCCACCTCTCTTCTCTCTCCCCCCCCTCGCCCAGCCCTTCCCCCAACCACTATTTCTCCCCATCCCTCTTTCTAACTCCGGCGAGTCGCCGACAGCCCCCCACCCGTTCCCCCGCCTTTTGTGTGGTTGGCTTTGTGTTTGTGCAGGTTTTCGACGGGATGCAACAGAACTACCCGTCCCGATAAATCTCAGGACAAGCGACAAGGCGACTTTGCGGCGTTGGGAGTGAAGAGCTAAGCAACACCGGCCAGGACGTGCAAGGGGAAGCAGCACTTGACCTCGGGCGCACCAAAGCCTACTTTCAGGTTTTTTCACCGGGAGTTGGTACCTCCCGCCTCTCGTTTAACCTGTACACCTTTTTCATACTCTTGCTAGCATTTCTTGTGAGGTTTACTCTGTTGCTATCTAGTGCATCCTTTTTGTATCTCCATTTTGTGCGTGGGTGCGTCATTATTCTCCATAGTCGGTTGGAGGGATAGCGGCCGCAGCGGGGGATGTAAGTGCAAGGTCATGTCCTCGGCGGGTGGGGGCGGTGGCGGGGGTGAGTAGGGGGGCAGGGAGCGATTCTGCGGGTAGGGAGGGAGGTAAGGGTGGGAAGAGGGTAGCGGACGCACATAGGTTAAGGATCGGGTCGTGGAACATAGGTACTCTGACGGGTAAGTCCGTTGAGTTGGCGAAGATTCTTCAGAAAAAGAGGATCAACATAGCCTGTGTCCAGGAGACTAGGTGGAAAGGGACGAAGGCGCAAGATGTTGACGAGTTTAAGTTGTGGTACTGTGGGGTCGTGAGGGGCAAGAATGGAGTGGGCATCCTGGTGGATAAGGACCTTAGGGAGTCCGTAGTGGAGGTTAGGCGAGCGAACGATAGGTTGATGTCTATTAAGTTGGTTATCGGGGGTTGCGTCCTCAACATCATCAGCGCCTACGCACCGCATGCGGGCTTGGATGAGGAGGTCAAGAGGCGTTTTTGCGACGACTTGGATGAGTTGATGCGTAGTATTCCCCAATCTGAGAAGTTGGTCATTGGAGGGGACTTCAATGGTCATATTGGGGCAGATGCTAGTGGTTATGGTGAGGTGCATGGTGGCTTTGGCCTTGGGGTTAGGAACGGAGGAGGCTCTGCGCTGTTGGAGTTCGCTAGGGCTTCCGAGCTTCTGATTGCTAACTCGACATTTCGGAAGAGGGAGGAGCATTTGGTCACCTTCAAAAGTTCGACGGCGAGGACTCAGATCGATTACCTCCTTCTTAGAAGGAGCGATAGAGGTCTGTGCAGGGACTGCGAGGTTTTTCCGGGAGAATCCCTTTCAACTCTTCATAGACTCCTAGTGATGGATGTCGGAATCTAGGTGAAGAAGAAGCGGAGGGGTGCTCGGGGCCAACCGCGAATTAGATGAGGTGCTCTGACTAAAGAGAAAGCCAAGGAGCTGGAGCGGAGGTTAGTTGATGGTGGTGCTTGGAGTAGTTCTGGGGTAGCAGACGCGATGTGGTCAGAGACGGCGAATCTGGTTAGGGAGGCAGCGCGGGATGTGCTTGGGGTAATGAAAGGCTATCTAGGTAGGCATCAGGGCGACTGGTGGTGGAACGAAGTAGTGCGAGGAAAAGTAGAGGTGAAGAAAGTTGCTTTTGCGAAGTTGGAAAGGAGCACGAGCGAGGAAGAAAGGCGGGTGAATAGGGAGATATATAAGGTGGCAAGGAAAGAAACAAAAATGGCGGTCACAGAGGCTAAAAATGCGGCTTTTGGCCGCATGTACGAGCAATTGGGGGAGAAAGGCGGGGACAAGAAGTTATTTCGGTTAGCCAAACAGAGATGGCAGGCGTACTTCCGAGACCTTCTCAACGAGGAGGGGGACCAGAGTATAGAACAAGGGGAGCTGGGGCACTCAGAGCGTCATAGAGACCTAGGGTACCGCGGGCGCATTAGGGTGGAAGAGGTCGTGGGGGCTTTGCGTAGGATGAGTAGAGGTCGAGCGACCGGGCCGGACGAAATCCCGGTGGAGTTCTGGAAATGCATGGGTAAGCCAGGAGTGGAGTGGCTCACCAGGTTGTTCAATGCGATCTTCAGGTCTCAAAGGATGCCAGAGGAGTGGAGGTGGAGTACAATGGTGCCCTTGTATAAGAACAAAGGGATATCCAGTGTTGCGACAACTATAGGGGCATCAAATTAATAAGCCACACCATGAAGGTCCGGGAGCGGGTGATCGAGGCCAGAGTGAGGGAGTCGACATCTATTTCCGTGAACCAGTTCGGTTTTATACCGGGCCGGTCCACTACAGAAGCTATCCACCTTGTCAGGAGATTGGTGGAACAGTTCAGGGATATGAAAAAGGACCTGCACAAGTTCAATTACTTTAGGTGGAAAAGCTTAGTGACTTTACTGCTACGTGGTGGGTAAATATTAGTTAACTTTACTGTGGAACAGAGTAATCAAGGACATGTACGATGGAGCTAAGTCCAGGGTCAGGACAGTGGGCGGCGACTCAGACCATTTTTCGGTGGTTATGGGGCTCCGTCGAGGATCCGCGCTTAGCCCCCTCTTGTTTGCCTTGGTGATGGATGCTTTGACACGGCATATTCAAGGGGATGTTCCTTGGTGTATGCTATTTGCTGATGACATAGTCCTGGTAGACGAGACGAGGGTGGTGTTAACGAGAGGCTAGAGGAATGGAGACAGACTCTCGAGTCTAAGGGGTTTAAACTAAGCAGGTCTAAGACGGAATATATGGAGTGCAAATTTAGCGCTGAGTCGAGCGAAGTGGGAGGGAGCGTGATGATTGGATCTCGGGCCATAGCCAAGAAGGATAGTTTCAGATACCTTGGATCGGTGATTCAGGGGGACGGGGAGATTGATAGGGATGTCACCCACCGTATATCGGCGGGGTGGTCGAAGTGGAGGCTTGCGTCAGGAGTCTTGTGTGATAAGAAAGTGCCACGAAAACTCAAGGGGAAGTTTTATAGAGCTGTGGTTAGACCTGCCATGCTGTATGGGACGGAGTGTTGGCCGGTGAAGAAATCTCATGTTCAGAGGATGAAGGTTGCGGAGATGAGGATGCTTAGGTGGATGTGCGGGCTCACCAGGTTAGATAAGATTAGGAACGAAGTTATGTGCGGAGGAGAAGCCCCGATGCCCCGGTGAGGAGTTGTGAGCGGCTAGCGGTGGTCGGTGTGAGGCGAGGCAGAGGGAGGCCTAAGATATACTGGGGAGAGGTGATTAGACAGGACATGGCATGGATGCGGATTTCGAGGACATGACCCTTGATAGGAAAGTCTGGAGGTCTAGTGTCAGGGTGGTAGGATAGGGGCTTCTAGATTTTTCGTACTTCTTGCCCGGGGTGGGTGAGGCGTGGTAGGGCCACCCATAGATGATTAGTTTGTATTCTCTTTTGGTAGTCATTTCTGGTAGTTACTGTTTTGATATCATTGCATGCCTGTTTCTTTATGGTACATATGCATCTTATGTTTAGTTAATTTTTATGATGTGTATGCTGGAGTAACTAATGCGGTTTTTGTTTTTTGTTTTTGTTTTCCTTTTTCCCATGCGCCGAGGGTCGATTGGAAACAGCCTCTCTGCCCTCTCGGGTAGAGGTAAGGCCTGTCTACATATTACCCTCCCCAGACCCCACCTTGTGGGAATATACTGGGTTGTTGTTGTTGTTGTTGTTGAATGATACACATATTACTTGTTTCCTTCTGTTCACGTGTAAGCATAAATTTTGATATTAGAATATCCATCAACTACCTAGGACTATTTTATTTGCATACACTTGCAGTATCAACCAATTTAGTCCTTTTGTAAAAGAATGTACTCTTTCAATCCTTATTTTTACTCATAGATGAGGTGGTTATTCTTCATTCACTGCTTTTTTTCACAGTTGAATGCGAGGAACAAGTCTGCAGCTAAAGAATGTTGGTTGAGGACTGCACTCTGCCTGGAAGGTAATTTGGTTGAAATGCACAAACTTTTCTGCTATTGCATTTGGATCTCCTGTCTCGTAATCAAATTCTTGTTTTTTTCAGTATGACAATATTAGCGGCAACTTCATAACTTAAGGCATTTGCTTCATAAAGTTTTGATCTTTTGGGGTGCTTCCATGGGGCAAGAAGAAATGATTTGTACATATTATGGGTTTTTCATCTAATGTCAGCAAACTGTTTTGGTGTTTGAACTTTGAACCAAGGCAACTATCGGGACTACTTTTGATCCTTAAGTTTTGTGGGTTTAGTTGTCTGTTAGAGGACAAAGTTAATGTAGCACAATCTAGTGGATCAGGAACCTGAAATAAGAGTGGAAAGCCTGGGCCTATTCGTTAGTTGTTTAATTGCTGAAAAGATACAGAAAATAATAGGTAATATTTCCTGTGAATTAAGTACAAAATTCTGTGTTACTATGATGCCCTTGACTCAAAATAAGATAATATAAACAAAAATTCGTCAGCAGATCAGCTTAACGTTAACACATAAATTTAGACAAAAAATCATTATGACATCTTACATCGTATCTTTTTCCTCTTGCATTCTGCATCAAAACCCCATAAGAGATGCAAAGCTTGGATGGTCTATCAGGCTTGATCACAGTGTGCATGTAGCTTATGCGTGGGGGCAGGGGAGTGCTTTTGGATTCAATTCTACAAGTCCACTTTCGTTTTTGAAGAGAGCTTTTATATATTTTAGCAGAGGTCAAAATCTTTGATAAAAGCTTTCCAATAATATTGTTAATTCTCATTGCCTGCCCTGGGCTCTGGTAGAGATCTGCGTAGTTGTTTCCGGGCTTCTTCATGATTCTCACTGGCATAGCTCCAGACAAGGGCTTCTTCCCTTTATTATATGGGTAGCCAGATGCTTAGCAACAGAGTACCAGTACTTAAGTATATCCGCGCTAGCACATAGTATAGGTTTGCCACTTAACCCACTATCAATGGTGGCACTCCTTGTGGCTAGAAAAATACTACTTGGATAGTCTTACACTGGGTTTACCACTAAATCCACTAGTAATGACATGTTGATTAGAATCATATGGGATTTCTCTGAATGAGATTGGATGCAGCTCTAGTAACCCCTTCTCATGCTTAGTGCTTCCATACTAATATGAGTTTTCTTACGTCTCTGACAATTCTGCTCAACACATAAAAAAATGCATCTTTAACTCGTACTGACATATATTCAGCGAAGTGCCATACTCTTCTTTCTGTTTACCCTGTTGTTATTTAAGAACTCATCCTACTTAAAATCTTGCCATTTCATACTAATATGCAGCACTAATTGATGCAATACGAGAGGATGTTTCTGTGCTGACCATTCTTTCAGAAGTGTTGTGCCTTTTAGACATGATGGTGAATTCATTTTCTCACACGATATCAACAAAACCAGTTGATAGATATACTAGACCTAATTTTACATGTGAGTATTTTGTCACAACTCTCAATACTTACTTAGATGACAAGATTTGAATAAATTGATTGCTTAAATCTTTTTCCCTCATAGGTGATGGCCCATTGGCAATTGATTCTGGACGGCACCCCATTCTGGAAAGCATAAACAATGATTTCATTGTACGTTAGTTTCTTCTAAAAATCTTAGTAAAAGTTTGAGATTTCTCTCCACATAGCAAGTTAATGACTTCTCTACTTTGATACTGGAAATTTCTGAATATGGACCTGGTGTTGAATTCACTTTTTCAGCCAAATGGTATATTTCTTTCTGAAGCATCAAATATGGCTATTGTAATGGGCCCAAACATGTAAGGAACCTTATTCCGTATTAGCATCAAATTTCTTAGTAAGTACTTTGAGACAGTTTTACATTAACTTTTGGTTTTGCCATTTTTCTACCTGATAACTCCCATATATTGTTTTTTGTAGGAGTGGAAAAAGTACTTATCTTCAGCAAGTTTGTCTAACTGTCATCCTTGCTCAAATTGGTTGCTATATTCCTGCTCGGTTTGCCACTTTGAGAGTGGTCGATCGTATTTTTACACGGATGGGAACAATGGACAGTCTCGAATCAAACTCTAGCACGGTATGATCCTCTACTTTTGAATGGTATATTGTGGTCTGGAAGTTCTATATTCTGGAAGAGCAATTTTGTGCATATATTTATGCAATAGTTAGTTGAACTTCTGAAAAAGCTTAGCATTAGTTTTGATAAGTTTCTGGTGAAGTTTAACCTCTTCAAATTGCAAAGTTTGCTCTTTATATTTGAATCATCATCTCCTGGAGATGGCCGATATATAAATCACCAGTATTTCGTGTAACTGTGGTTTGTGCAGTTCATGACAGAGATGAAGGAGACGGCTTTTATAATGCAAAACGTCTCTCCTAGGTAGATCGTTTCACAAACTGTTTCCACAAAATTGGCATGAAGGTTTGTCTGTGTGATTTGAACCTCCTTTGCTGGATACAGAAGCCTGATCGTAATGGATGAATTGGGGAGGGCGACTTCGTCCTCTGATGGATTTGCAATCGCATGGAGCTGTTGTGAGCAGCTATTGGCACTTAAAGCGTAATCTCAAAGCTCTCTTTGTATTTCAATGTTACAAGGCAATATGATTAAGTAGCCCAAGCATGTATTTCATAGCAAAACCTATAACTAGAAGATTAGCTAGGTAGCTTAATCTTACATTGTATGAACTGCAGCAAAGTTTGAAACTTAGGCTTCTATTTTGCACTTTATAAGTTGAAGGAATATGTTGGTACTTGTAAACTGCTAAAACTCCTGCTCTTACCTGGATACAAAAAATGATAGGAAGACTACCAATTCTGGAGCTCTTCTAAGAAGCAGGATTCAAATAAGGAACAAAAAATTTAGAAACCAATCAAGATTGCTGTAAACCTACAAAAGACTTCTGCAGTATACCAAGGAACATCATGCTTGAAATTTTTCTTCATTAGATATTTGAGTGTGGGGGTTAAATAATAAATACTGCACTGGATCGTGAAACAGGAGTGGACGTTGTGTTGTCACTGCATTTTTCTTGTAAGAAGTAAATGCCTTCAGCATTCATCTGAGGACACACATAAGATTGTTCACTGAGCCTCTTACGGAGTCACTAGTTTAAAGTTCCTTATAGAGAAGATATTATCCTAAAAGATTTCTTCATTTGTTTTGTGGAGACTGTTAATAAAATTCATCATCTTGTCACTTCCTAGATGTCACTACTTCTCAGAGTTAAATTTTAGACTTCATAGTTCTAGCAAATTGGTTCAGAGAATGAAGGTTGCGGAGATGAGGATGCTCAGGTGGATGTGCGGGCTTATCAGGTTTGATAAGATTAAGAATGAAGTTATTCGAGAGAAGGTGGGGGTGGCCCCGGTGGATGAGAAGATGCGTTAAGCGAGGCTCAGGTGATTCGGGCATGTGCGGAGGAGAAGTCCTGATGTACCGGTGAGAAGTTGTGACCGACTGGCGGTGGTCGGCGTGAGGCGAGGCGGAGGGAGGCCTAAGAGGTATTGGGGAAAGGTGATTAGGCATGACATGGCTAGAATGCGGATTTCCGAGGACATGACCCTTGATAGAAAAGTCTGGAGGTCTAGTATCAGGATTGTAGGATAGGGGCTCCTAGAATTTTTCGTACTCCTATCCCTGGGCTGAGTGAGGCTTGTCAGGGTGATCCATAGATGATTTGTGCATTGGATTGTGTCCCCCCTATGGTAGTTATCGTTTGATATTATTGCATGCCATTTTATTTATGGTTCTTATGTTTAGATAACTATTTACGCGATTTCTGCTGGAGTTACTAATGCTCTTTTGTTTTTGTTGTTGTTTTCCCTTTCCTTCCCTAAGCCGATGGTCGATTGGAAACAACCTCTCTGCCCTTTCGGGTAGGGGTAAGGCCTGTCTACATATTACCCTTCCCAGACCCCACCTTGTGGGACTATACTGGGTAGTTGTTGTTGTTGTTGTAGTTCTAGCAAATTGGTAGAGAACTGCTGGAGGTGTTTAAATGTATTTTATAGTTGCAATGTAGTAATACATACAGCCAAGATTCGTAGTCCAACCCATGTATATACCTCCATTTCTCGTCTCTTTTGGTCGTATAAGACTTTCATATGGTGAGCCCAACTTGTTTGGGACTGGGGCGCAGTAGTGGTTGCAGTGCGCACTTAAATTTTTCTGTTTTCCCCCGGTAAGAGAGGTGAAGGAGTGGATTGTCCAGACTGTGATTCTGTTTAAGCTGTTTTCAGGTACTCAATATTTGCTACTCATATGGAAAATCTTTCAGAGCTAGCCACCATGTATCCGAATGTGAAAATTCTTCATTTTGATGTTGATGTGAGAAATAACCGCATGGACTTCAGGGTATATCTCTGAATCATTCAATGGTTTATAGCCAATTTATACCTGACTACTTATTTCTTCTTGTGTTCCCTTCTTAGTTTCTATTGAAGGATGGACTGCGTCACGTGCCACATTATGGCCTTATGTTAGCAGGGGTAGCTGGACTACCAAGTTCAGTAGTAGAAACTGCCAAAAGAATCACATCTATGATTAAAGAGAAGGTAATTTATTTTAACTTCAACAAGCAATGTCTTGTCTGAGAAATTGCCATTGGGCGTTCAAAATTTTTTGTGGTTCTTCAAACAGGAAAGTAGAAAGCATAGTAACTATCTTTGAAGCGTACAACAACAATGTAATCCACTAGGAGAGTAGTGTGTACTCAAACCTTACCCCCTTACCTTGTGTACGCATACTTTACCCCTACCTG
The DNA here is from genome assembly GCA_032618575.1 of Nicotiana noctiflora. NCBI lineage: Eukaryota > Viridiplantae > Streptophyta > Magnoliopsida > Solanales > Solanaceae > Nicotiana > Nicotiana noctiflora. Next base: position 64,966 of record JASVEL010010666.1, on the reverse strand, counting down.
TATCACAATCTTTCTTTCTTTATCCAATTTTGGGACCGACTATGCTTTGTAAAACTCACATACAAAGTGACTGTGAGATCTACAATGCATTTACGCTTGTTTACTACAGTTTGTGCTTCCAATTGCTAAGCTTTGAGAAATGTAGAATTGCACATCCATTTTGCGTTGATCGGATTCCCTTTTTTCGCCTTCATATAGGAAATGAAGAGAATGGAGGTGAATTACAGACAGTATCAGGACATACAATTGACTTACCAAGTGGCTCAACGGCTGATGTGCTTGAAATTTTCTGATCAGGATGAAGATTCTTTGAGGGATGCTCTGCAGGACCTCAAAGAAAGCTACTTAAGTGGTAGGCATAAAGATAACTAGAATTACTCCTCATATCTTCTTCTAACATCAAGACTATGATCTGTATATGCATCTGGATATCCTGGACTAAGAAAATACGTCCACTGAGATAACTACTTAAAAGAAATCGGAATTCTGGTCTTTTGTTGATTTCTAACGATGGATTTGAGTTAACACAGAGTTGGTCTAGATCGTTTTGCAAGTAGAGTTAATTCGACACATCAATTTGGGAATAATGCTAATTGTTTTTTGGGTTAAGATGGGCTATAATTCAGGTGGACTTTTTACTAAGGGTACTGTTACAAGCAGCTTAAGAATATGAAGTAACGCCTTGTAATATTGATTTGTGAATGCTTTTGTTTTATAATGGCGGAGTTTGGTCTATGTGTGCACCTTAATTATTCAATTAGATATATACTACCTTCTACCAGCACAAGTATGAGTAACTCTACTCACCTAAGTTTAGACAAATGGAAGAATATCACCTAGTATTTTTTTTTATTTAAATTCTATTGGAATTTGAACATGGGATGTCATGGTTTACACCATCATTCACCACCATGCCGAATCCCTTGGGTGCTATCTGTTAACGTTAAATTCCCTCAAGGGAGCTTTATCAATTGTTACAACTTGGGGGAAAAATACTAATCAGCCCCACAAGTTTATATGGACTTAGACCTGAAATTATAAGCAATTTTGCATCTGCCCCCACCATAATAGGCACACAAATGGTAACCCACATATTGCACTCTGTAAAGTATAAATAAGCTAGTTAAACTATATTATCCAATTCTAAATTCATTGATGAAAAAGAAAAAGGGAACTTTGTAAGTAATAAATCATTAGCAACAATCTATTCTCAGTTTTAATAAATATATATAACAGTAACGAACCTTCTCCAGTAATCCATGGTATAATCAACAGACAGATTATCAGAAAAACCGTCCAGCTATGATTGGAAGTTTCAAATACATTATACAAGCGAGCACTTTCCATTGCTTTTACAGTTTTCTATACCAAACTATGCCACAATTGAGAGAAAGTCGTAGCCCTTTTTACTGTTACTCTATATCTGTAATTAACATTCAAATGCCTGTCAATCCCCCCCAAAAAAGACTAGAGGTTGCAACGAACAATCTACAGAATTTTGTGAAAATGGAAAGTGAAAAGTTCAAATATCTGTCAAGATCAATGATGACACAACAACAACATAAGCTAGAAAGAAGAAAAGTGCTATCTGAATGAAGAATTTGGGATTGTCCCTCATGTTTGGAGATGTTACCGCCCTGCAACAGTGAAACAGAAACATTGTCAATTTTCAACCAGAAGTGCAGCAATTTGGTTGATAGAAAGTAGCACAGTAATTTAACAAGTTCAAATGGTTTCATCGTCCAGGAGAAATACCTAGCAATGCGTTGTGAAAGCCGATGAAAAGGCATGCTTTGAATAAATACAATACCAGGCCCCGTTAGAGCAGCTGTTACGATATTATCATTCTGCAATTGTACAAATATAGTTAGGAATATCTGCCTCAGGAACCAAATCATGAGATGACAACAGCAGACTCGATTAGATTAGTTCTGCAAAGCAGAAGGCAAAACATACATTTTCATAGAAAATCAAGAGTCACAAGTCAGATTACTTCAATCATTAGCGAGGAGCTGAGGTAATATTGAAGTAACTAGCTTAATTAAAGGTTGCAATATCAGACATGCTAATGGAAGGAAGTACAAGAAACTGGCTTAAGAAAAGCCCTGAACCCCTCAAGTTCGAACAGATTATGACCAGAATATCTTAATTTGGAAAAAAATCTACTCTATTTTTTCTTTGGTCTTGTTGGTATACTCATTTCATTGTATCACTACATGTACTAGAAAGAGATAATATCAAACAAAAGGATGGGAATCGATGAGTTTCATACTTTACATACTAACTGAAACACAAATAAACATCCTCAGAAGAAACTACACTTTTTTATTTATTCTTTTCTTTCTTTGTTAACTTTTAAAGATAAATGAAAGTACACGCCCCTCCTAGAAGAGAGCAATGAGGAGAGATCAGTCCTGCAGTAAAGAAAGCTCAGCTAAAATTAATACCAAGTAGAGTTTATGGGTTCAAATGTTGCTTTTGGTGGATGATAACCGGCCTTTTCAAATTCCTTTTAAGGATGATACCAGTTTTCAAATTCCTTTTAAGGATGATAACAGTGATGTCTGGAACAGGTTGCACGCATCTTAACTAGTCTACGAGATACTTGCTACCGCTCACCAGCATAGGTGCGAAGTAGCTAAGTCCACCAACTTCTAGACATATAGGAAGAGATCACCTAATTATTTCTTTTACCTTTGCAGGGATTTAACCCTGATTTTCAACACTTCTCTTATGAACAACAAATACGTTTTTTTTAATCATTGAACAACAAGATGTTACGAGGAGGACAAAGAATGAAACAAGAAAACCCAAGTGATTGCTGCCAGCATAGGTATTTCTTAAATACATTAATTGATGAATATTATTCAGCAATAAACAGTTAGGATGAATGAAAGGAGAAATCAAACGAATCAGACATGTGAAAACATACCCCAAATACCACCCTTCTCATGGCTCCATTGTATTTTATTTGAACATTGACAGTTGATGATACTGCAACAATGCTTGGCACATCAACAGCAAGTACTTCACCCACCTCGAGATTTTTCTGTACAACTGAGAAAGAAAAACAAATATTGCCCGAAGAAATGAATCAGAAAATAGAACTTGTGATGTGAAAATTAAGACCTCTTAATCTTACAACTCAAATTGAAATGGTCCAGCAATTTTGTTTGGGTTTAAATGATAGGGTGCTGGTTCAGAGTTCAGACAAATGCATGTAAGACGGAAAAAAACTTAAATGAGTAGCCACCATCTGTTCTAGGCATGTTATCTTTAATATTCTCCACAGAAGTCTAAGTTTATTAGTTAACTGAGATTCAAATCATACCAGAACCACCTCCGACTACAAATGCAAGCCCTTGGCCTGATATCTTCTGCCTTAAGAATCCCTGGAAATGTTACAAGCATATCAGTTAAAGATTCCACCTGTTTGTAGCAACTACCGTCAGCAAGGCTGAAAATCATGCCCATATATAAAGTCAAGACAATTTTATCATCTCACCTCTGCATTAGCAACTAGGTTACGTGGCCTTTGGTCGATGGAATTACTGACTTTGACATCATTAATGGAGCAGAGAAATGCATCTGGCTACAAAATAATGTTCTTGAAGTCATATGTCAAGGTAGAAAGCATACTTACTGGTAAACACTAAAAGCAAACAAGAGGGGGCTTACAAGGATGAGACCTATTTGCAGGAACTAAAAAGGATATTAAGATAAAGAAATTATCTTTACCTGGCATAAGATTTCACCTCCAAACTTCGCTAAATCAATCTGTGTGGGAAAAATAACAGAAGCAACAAACACCAATTTATTTAGTAATAGTATATGTAAACAGAATCAAACTGTGGAGTCTCTCACAATTTTCTCCACCTAATACCTTTCTAGATACCCCAGTGCAAGAATAAATAAGACATTATACTTATTGGTGGTTAATTATCCTGCACTTGTATCCCCAATTTCCATATTTGTGCACATGCACAAGGGTGTACTCACTAAAGAAGATTGTATAACCAAACAAGATGAAAATATAGTTCGAACGAGAACGAACCGGAAGGATTCTTGCCAGAGAAGGAACAGCTATTCCGACAAATCCATCAGTTGTACCTGTATTGTAAAGAACTATGCTTGTAATAGTCTTTCCAAAAAACCATTGCCAAACACCTGCTTCATTTTCAGTGGCATAAACATTTTCCATCTGGATGGAACCAGACATATAGCACATGGACCCTGCAAAGCATTCCAACGTCCCCGTAAGTCAGTTAAGAGAGATTAATAAATAGCAAATGTCAAAATATAATTTGGCATTTCTTGAATATTTGATTAAAGCCATACAAAATATCCTTTGAGCGTGAATCTATGACCTGATAAGATACAATGTGATCCCTATACGCAGGGACTTAACATACATCTGACAAAATAAGAATCCCTTGTTCATCAGGAACATTCCCCCCCCCCCAACCCAATCCACAACTGGCGAATTGTTAAGCATTGAAGAGGAAACAGAAAATACAACAAGCATTAGTGGGGATGTCCTGATTACTATCATGAGTCGATGCAAGCAAGATTATTGACTCAAATATACAGACAGTTTATCATTCTTCTAGGGTGGGTGATTCAAAACAACAATCTTATAGAAGGCAAGCCTATTTCTAATGTCACAGAGACTTGAGCAAATATTTTTGTGTTAGGCTTCTGGGGCTCGTCTTTCTTGCATAAGGAGTGGAAACATGCAAGGGAACATTTTAAGTGGAAACATGCAAGGGAACATTTTAAGTACTCCACGCATACTTATTCACCCTCGAGGAAATATCCACTCAACTAGTTGGTCAAGTTGTAGATTTTACAAATAGCTAACCGAACTGATTCCATTCTTTAACGTCTATCAAATGAAGAGATTTTATATTGTGTTCGGCATACAGCTAACTCAAACAAACAAGTGAGACTTCTTATGAGCAAATCATATACATAAACAAATAGATAAGCAAGAGGCTTCCTTTATAAAGAATATGATTAGTGACATACCAGGTTTTGCAATAATCCTTTCTTGTGGCTTCAACATAATCTGAAATGTAAATAGAGAAAGGTAAACAAATATAATTAGATCAACCATATGATTTTCCTCTTATGGAGAAGACAAACTACATGCTGACATTACCTGAACAATCTGAGCTTCACCGCCCAGAATTTGGAAAGGTGTTACTGCATCTTGCGGACTCTATACAGCAAAATATAATACAATGGTCAGGATAATAGATTTGCCAACACAGTGGAACGGCGAGATGCTACATTGTTTTATTTAATTCGAATGAAGTTACTACATTGTCGTCCAAGCTGAAGAGTTTATAACTTCACTCCCTAAAGATGATTCAGAACCCAATTGTGAATGTAACAATTGTCAAAAGGATCTCATTACATTAACTAAGGACAGTCGGTAAAGTCCAGAGACACAACTACTGTTGCAAATAAAAGACACCCTTGTAATATCAACGAATCAATCATTAAGCGACAATAGCAAATCCTCTATATCAGTTCTATTCGGACTTATTTCACTCTAATACTGTACCCTTAAACATACCGTGAAAAAAAAACAGTTGTGCCACAAACTCCCAAACACTCATCAAACCAAATTACTATAGATGCAAAATTAATTGCACCATATAAAGAAAAAAGCACTTCAACAAATAATTATACTCCTCTGAAAATCATCAAATTCATAACTTCTCCTCGTAATGTGATTCTCGAAGCAGTAAAGTATCCTTCTTTTTACTCTTTTCCGAACTAAATTACTATAGATACAAAATTAATTGCATCAAATAAAGAAAAGAGTACTTCAACAAATATTAGTATTCCCATTTAAAAGTCTTCAGAACACCAAATTCATAACTTCTTCCATAATGAGATTTACCAAACTGTAAAATTCAGCTCTTTTAACCCTTTTCCCAACTAAAAAGCAAATACTGTTATTGTCAATTATTGATTCTTTCACCACCTCCCCTCCCCACCCCCCCAACCCCCAAAAAAAAAAACAAATTTGATCTGTAAAAACAAAACTCAATACCTGCAACCACTATGTCTATAATTTTAACTTTCAAAATAAAGCTGTATCAATTCATACTACTATTACATATACTACGCTGCAGCTAAACCAGCACCTGCTAATGAAATTCTGGATCCGACTCTGAACGTTACTTAATTTGAGGAGATCCGAATAAGAAAATTACCTGATAAACAAATGGTTGGAAAGGCGTCGAGAAGAATGGGGCAGCCATTGATATACAGAACAATACAATTTCGAAAAACACAATTACTTAGAAAGATTCAAACTTAGGGTTTTCAGATCACTGGAAGATCAATTTTCCGATTCTTTTTTTCTTTTTTTTCTTCTTTTTCTCTTTTTTGGTATTATTTACCAGTTTTTTTTTTTTTTTTGGTTTTGATCAAACTAGAATATGTGTATTAATGAGGTTACACATTAAAATATTTAATTCCATAATTACCCTTTATTTTCATTTGATTTAATATATATCTTACTGGCTCGCGGCATACACAGTAGTGGTAGTTTAGTCAATTTAAGACTTTAAAGTTTAATTTACGAATTGTTTTTGTAATTGTATTAGTAATTTTGTTATGTGTGCTGTTCCGTTAGTTGTAAGGATTGCACGTCATAGCCCGATGACATGGAAATGTTTTATTGGTTAAGGTATCCACGTTGACTTGGTCTCTCTCCACCCTATCAATAGTTGACTGCTGCTGCGTGGCTAATCGAAATTAGAAAGCACTAGATGGAGTTTTACAGGAAGGCTGCCTATAATATTTCTTTCCCCAAACACCCACGAAGTGAGTATTGAATTGGGTCGGCCCTTTTTTTAGATGGAGTTATACACCCAATGTTTTGTGTTCTACTCACTCTTTATCTCATATTATGTGTCAAAGATTTTTTGGTATATATCCCTTAAGAAAAATTAATTAGGATGACATTTTAACTACTTTACCCTTGTAATAATAAATTTTCATATTGAGAAAAATATATAATCAAGACCAAAAATTACGTAACAAATGTAGTACTTTCTCCGTCTCAATTTAAATAAGGTAGTTTGACTGGGCATGAAGTTTAAGAAAAAAAAAGACTTTTAAAACTTGTGGTCTTAAAAGTTTAAGGGCTAAAAGTTTTATAGGGCCATTGCATTTGTGTGGTTATAATTTTTTTTTATTAAGGGTAAAATAGGTAAAATGAAGAGTTTAAAGTTGAGTTATGTCCAAATTTAGAAATGTGTCATTTATTTTGAATCGGACAAAAAAGGAAAGTACATCATCTACTTTGAAACAAAGAGAATATTTGATTTCAATAAATGAAAGTGTTACAATCTATATGGTATTCCTCTAATTCTTCAAGAATGTAAACGAGCTTGATGAACTTGATTTTTTATGGGTTTTCAATGTCTTTGCTTATGCTTCTTATGGTTTGATGATCTAACAAACTTATTATCAAGAAACAGATAAAGAACATAATCCACATGGTATACATTTCAAATGAACAATGTCTAGTATGATCTCCAGTAAATGAGTGAACAACCACAAGGAGGAATACAACAGGGACCTCGTCTCTTAGGGTTCTCCAACAGAAGTACAAGTCAACTGCACAACTGGAACGTAACAGCAAAAAGTGACTGTCTGCAACTATTACAAAGAGGAACACAACAATGACCTTGTCCCTTAAGGTTCTCTAACAGAAGTACAAGTCAACTATACAGTTGGAATGCAACTGCAGAAAGTGATTGTCCGCAAGTGTACACGTGATAGTGCAACAGTCACTTCTCATTGGGAAGAAGCGTGTACCAAGAATTGACATCACCATTGTGAGGTCTTTTGTAGTATAACAACCTGGTGCAAGGCACACCATATTTTCTTGTTCATTTAGTGATATTCTCTCAAGCATTAAAGTGTTCATCCGGCATTGAAGTTACTGGTGTGTCAAGAACAAAAAGACAACTCCACTAAAGGATCAGTTTCACAATGAGTCTATGTGTATCCGTAGTTGAGTTGTAATATTGTTATTTGTTCTTCATTGTAACTCCTATCTCGCTTTCTTAGAAGCTATATTTTAGGAAACCCAAAATCCGTAAACTTTCTAAGTTTATGCTGTGACTAGGTTTAGTCATAAATTAGTCTTTGTAACTAGAGAGCCTTGTGTTAAGAGTATAACAAGTTAGTTAAGTTGAAGTCTTTGTAATAGAGTTATTACAAAGTGACTTGTAATAGTGAGATTACAAGTTAGTGAAATTGAAAGCCTACAAGTGTAGGTTGTGGTTTTTGTCTCCTTGTGTGGGATTTTTCCACATAAAAATACCTTGTATACTGCTTCATAAGTATTCTCAGTAGAAACTCATAAAGGATCATGTGCTCTATAGTTCGTAGACTCATATAAGCTATCAATTGGTATCACGTTGGTTCTTTTTAAAAGGTTAACACCTAGAAAGGATGTCAATGGTTGCTCTACCCAATTTTGAGAAAGGACAATCAACCTACAGACCTCCTAGATTCAATGGTCAGTACTAAGGCCGGTGAAAGACTCGCATGCATGATTTATAATGGCCGAAGATTCAGAACTGTGGGACATCATCTGTGATGGTCCACATGTTCCTCTGAAAAATCTTGAAGAAATTGGACCAATGGTGCCGAAAGACATAAATGAGTACAGTGATATTGACATAAAAGCCGTAGAAAAGAACTATCGCACCTAGAAAATCTTGGTATGTGGTATAGGATCTGATGAGTACAATAGAGTCTCTGTTTGTGATACTGCCTGTGACGACCTGACCCGTCGCCTCAGGTATTACCGCCCCGTTCTTCCCATATTTTGTTGCCTTATGTTTCATTATCAGTTTTGGGTGCGTTAGAATTTAATTTGAGTAATTTTGGTAAGAAATGAGACACTTAGTCTCTTTTAAGAAGGCTTAAGTTGGAAAAGTCAATCGGACGTTGACTTATGAGTTAGAGGGCTCGGAATCGAATTCCGATGATTTGGTTAGATTCGAATGATGAAATGTGACTTAGGAGTTAAATCAGAGTTTAATTTGGAAGTCCGGTGTAGAAATAGGCTTGAATTTGCGAAGGTTGAATTTTGGCAAATTTCGGTTGATAGGCGAGATTTTTGATCCGAAAGTCAGAATGGAATTTTAATAGTTGCAGAATCTTCCTTAGGTAATTTTGGATATGTCCACAAAATTTCAGATCATTCGGACATCGTTTGGTCGGATTTTTGATCGAATAAGAATTTTAAAAGTTATAGCTAAACTTAAGCTTGAATTTGCTTAAACAGACAATTTTGATGTTAACGATAGTGATTTTACGATTTGAGCAAGTTGGAATGAGGTAATAGATCATGTCTGTATATTTGGTTGAGGTCTCCGGGATCTCGGGTGTGTTTCGGATGTCCAACGGGTCATTTTTGGAAGATTTTTGCCATTTTGAGCATAAATATAATGATCCAAAGGTCTATTTTTAGTTCTATAGATCCAAATTTGATTTAGATACTTTGAGAATTTAAATCTTGAATTATAGGACTGATCTGAAAATTTTGGTTTAATTTCATCAAGTCGCGATTGGGTTTTTGACGCGATATGTGAGTTAATTGTTTAACAAGCGAAATTGATATTTAACTGAGCAAATGATCTCCAAATTAAGTTTTGTTTGAACCACTAGATCCGTATCACAATTACGGAGCCATAGGAAAAAGAATCGTCTAATTTCGAGTTCGTATGATGTAGTTAGAGCCATTTTAGTAAGAAATGGTTGTGCTGCAATTTAAAGAAAAAGCTGCTGCAATGAACAGTGCTGCGAATAGTACCCGTGAATAGTAGATGTGTACAGTACCTGTGTATAGTAAATGTGAACAGTGCCCGACGCGAGTGAACAGTACCTCGCATGAACAGTGATTCCGAAAAATGGCAGCATATCCGCGAGTTTGGTCATTTCTTCACCATTTTCAACCATTTTTGAGAGCTTTTGAACAACATTGAAGGGGTTTCGACTCGGAATCATTGGAGGTAAGTTTTATGGGTTAATTACATGTTTTTATACAAGAATCATCCATGGAATTCATGAATTTATGGCTAAGAATCAAGAAAATAGGGCTTGGAGCAAAAACCTTAAATTTAGGATTTGAAGGACCATTTGTGGTCCGAATTGGGAGTTCTTGGTATGTACAGACTCTTGGCGAGACGAGGATTCCAAAAAATGTGAATTTCGAATTTTTTCGTGACGTGGGCTCCGGGCTCGGGTTTTGCCAATTTCGTATTTTTGGGTATTTTTTGAGTTCTTTCGATTGGCTTATGTCTCATTAGCATATTATGATGTATTCCTTATAATTTTGGATAGATTGGACGCGCGTAGAGGCCGGTTTGAGGGGCAAAGGCGTCGTGGGCTAGAATTCTCGCTGGTTCGAGGTGAGTAATACTTGGGAATGATATCCTGAGGGTTTGAAACCCCGGATTTGCACATCTTAGTGCTGTATTAAGGTGACTTGCACGCTGGACCTGAGCGTGGGGTAGAGCACTATTGCGGATCGTGACTTGGTCCATCCAAGTTGTTGGTTTTTACCGCGTATTTGCAAACACTTTGTTCTTATCATTATGATTTGGGCTCATTGCCATACTTGGGGCTTATTGCCGACTGTTTGAACTCTTTATGAACTTGATCTATCATCACTGTTTCCCTCACTAATTAAAATATGATTTGAACTCAGTCCATGTGATTTACACTATTTATGAACTCAGCTATATTTTACTCAAACTTGGAGTTTTAAACGATATTTGAACTATCATTTGAGCTGAGTATTATTCTTTCACTGATGCCTGAGGGGCTTTTTGACTAATTTTGGACTGATTGGGGCCGAGGGCCATATGTGAGGGCATGGGGAGTGATTTGAGGGGGCTTTCAGGCCTCGAGTGATATGTGAGCATATGCGTATACATGCATGGATCAGACTGCACGCCGCAGTAGCATATTGCATGGATCGGACTCCACGCCGCAGTAGTATGTGGATCGGACTGCACGTCGCAGTATTATTGCGCTTGGGCTGTAGGAGCCCCTCCGGAGTTTGTACACACCCCCAGTGAGCGCGGGTACTCAAATGGATCGAGCTGCACGCCGCAGCGAGCATATGCATTGCATTGCATTCACGCATTTACTCCTGTTTGTACTACATGGCATGATATTTAGCACTCATATATCATTGGCATACATACTGTTACTTGCCTTGTTGACAAGAAACCCTGGTACTGTATGTTAAGGAGTGTTGTGCCTAAGGGGCCGATTTATGAACAGATTTGCTCTAGTTGACCAGATACCCTGGTGTTATATGTTAATGAATGATGTGCCCAAGGGGCCATTTTGTGAGCCGACTTGCTCTATCCGATATAGTATTCATATGTTTGGCTGTTGGAAAAGAGAAAGGGGATATTTGTAAAAGAGATTTAAAAAAAAAAGATTTTTAACTAATCTTGAGATTTTCCAAAAGAATTATTACCATATTACGATTTTTCTCAAAGGGATTGTATTGTCTTGTATAGCATTTTGGTGTGCCCATACGTGTTTTCTTATCGCTCAGTTATTATTCTCTTTTATTACCACTGAGTTGGAAGTACTTACTTTACTCTCTGCACCTTGCGTGCAGTTGCAGGTATTGTTCACCCGTTAGCGGGTAATTAGCAGGGCAGAAGACCTTATGGTGGTAGTTGAGCCAGGTGACCGCTAGCGTTCGTGGCACCTTACTTCATCCTTCTATTCCAGTTTTTATCTTGTATTTATCTATACATTGTTGGCCAGTAGAAGCGCCTTTACTCATTAGATGCTCGTGACTTGTGACATCCCGGTCGGGTTGTATTGGAATGAAATCAATGGTTTTAATGCCAATGAGCTATATTTTCTATTCATTTATATTTGATAGCTGTTAAGGAGATGATTTGGGGTTGTTGGCTGGCCTTGTCTTCACGAGAGGCGCCATCACGACCGGGTTGGGGGTTTGGGTCGTGACATTGCCAAAGAAATATGGGAAGCATTGCAAACTACACACGAAGAAACCACTCATGTTAAATAGTCCAAGATTGACATGCTCACCACATAGTATGAGCTCTTCAGGATGAAGGATTGTCACGACCCCAACCCCGATCGTGATGGCGCCCAACAAAGTGCTAGGCAAGCCCGACCAAACAACATCCTTAACCCAACTCCTTATATAGTTCATTTTCAATTAACATAGATAATTAACCAAGTCATAATACTTAAAGCCTGAAATAAGAGTTTAACATACGGAATATACAATAAAAATCTACTACATAGCCCATAAAGATCCGGTGTCACAAGTCTGAGCCTCTAATACATGTTTATTAACTTAATGCATAGCGGTCTAAGGAACACAGAATAAAAGTAAAAGATAGAAGGTAGAGATCAACGCTGCAGATGCCATTGTAGCTACCTCGATGCTCCCGGGAATGTGCTGCTCAGCAGTAAAGTCCTCACTCAGCCTCGGATGCACCTGGATCTGCACGCAAGGTGCAGGGAGTAATGTGAGTGCTCTGATCAAGTGAGTAATAAATATAAATAAAGGCAGAGAATAAGAAATCATGAATAGACACATTGTAATCTATAAATAAAGCAATTTAAACCAAGTAGTATAAAATCAGTAAACCGGTGAAAATGAATTATGAAAATGCTACAAAAAATAAGTAAATGAATGACAGTCAAGTAAAAATGCAACACATAGTACGATACTCTCTAGTACCCGTTGCGGCGTGCAGCCCGCTCTATTTATTTATCATCGACGGTGCTCACTGGGGTTGTGCAGACTCCAAGAGGGGCCCTTTACAGTCCAAGTGCAATATCAATCCATCTCGTGGCATCAATTAGGCCCTCGGCCTCATATCAACATCAATATAGTACTGCTGCGGCGCGCAGCCCGATCCCATACTCAATCTAAAATCATATAAGCCACTCGGGCAATAGTAAAATAATAGTTCTCAACCTAAAACATTATTAGAAATGTCATTTAAATTTCAAATATGTGTAAAATGGCTGAGTTTTGCAAAATAGTAATTAAACAATAGGACTGAGTTCAAATAATATGCCCAAGTGGTGGGAAAACACTCGAAGGGTTCAGATAGTTGGAACGAAGCCCAATTATGACAACTAGTCCAAAATAATAATGATATCAAATAAGCTTCAATCAATTAAGTAGTAATTTCATCAATCAGGATGGACCAAGCCACAATCTCCAACGGTGCTCTACCTCACGCACACTATCCGGCATGCAAATCACCTCAATATGGCACTACAATGTGCAAATCCGGTGTTACAAACCCTCAAGACATCATTTACATTCATTACTCACCTCACGTCGGCCAAAAATCTAGTTTGCTATGCCCTTGCCTCTCAAATCGGTCTCCTCGCGGGTCAAATCTAACCAAAACCACAACGAATACGTCACAATATGCTAAGGAAACAAGACCCAATAAAAAACAATCGAAAAATATTAAAAATCCTGAAATTGGCAAAACTCGAGCCCCGAGCCCACTTCTCAAAACTCAGAAATTTTCACATCAATAGGTTCATTATCTCTCCACGAGTCTATACATACCAAGAACTTACCCAAATTTAAAATTTTAAAAACTCAAGCTCTAGTTCTTCCCATTTTAGCCAAGTTTCCATGAATTTCAAGTTTAATCCCACAATTAAATCACATCTTTAGTTCATAGGACTTACCTCCAATAAAACCCTCTTCAATTGCGCCCAAATAGCTCTCAAGATGCTCAACAATGGTGGAAAATAACTTAGGCTCGCGGAATAATATTTTATTAAAAACCATTCTATCCAGTTGACATTTCTTCTATGCGAACGCGAGGACCCTCTCAGGGCCCTCTCACGTTTGTGATGCACAAAATTCCACTGGTCAATTTTACCCTTCGCAAACGCGGTGCCTTACCTGCAAACGTGATGCTTTAGCTGCTACCACTATACAAACACGTGCCTTATGCCGCGTACACAAAGAACTAATATTACGGAACCTCAAATCCTCTTATGAGAATGCGACACACGATAGGCGAACGTGATGTATACTCACAGGGCCCTCTACGAATGTGACGCTCTATATGCGAATGCAAAGCACAAAGGCCCAGCGACCCAACTCTCTTCTACGCGAACGCGTGCTCCTCACCGCGAACGCAATGCTCTAGGACTTTCCCTTACGCGAACACGGACCTTCCTTCGCAAACACGAAGTCCAAATTTGGCCTGCACCTGCTGCTGCATTTTCTACAATATTTTCTAACTCTAAACTCCCTGTTAGCCATCTGAAATTACCGCGAGGCCCCCGGTACCTCAACCAAAAGCAATAATACATCCTAAAATATCATCCAAACTTGCTCCAACCATCAAAACGCCTCAAACAATACTAAAACTATCAATTCACATCGAATTCAAGCCTAAGTTCTTCTAAAACTTCCGAAACACGCATTCGATCAAAAAAAACCAACCAAATCACCCCTAAATGACCAGAAATTGTGCACACACATCCCAAATCACCTAACAAAGCTACTAAAACTCTCGAAATTCCATACTGACCCTTGGGTCAAAATCTCGCCTATCAACAGAAATTCGCCAAAATACTAACTTCGCCAATTCAAGCCTAATTCTACACCAGACCTCCAAAACGACTCCAATCACACTCCTAAGTCATAAATTATCCCCCAAAGCTAACCGGACCATCGAAAATCATATCTGAGCCCTCTAACATATAAGTCAATATCTGGTTGACTTTCCAAACTAAGATTTCCTTAAAGAGACTAAGGCCTCATTTGTTTTTTTTTAAGATTAAGACGTCTGAATCTGAATACACATCTGAATATTAAGATGTGTATTAAGATTAAGACATCTGAATCTGAATACACATCTGAATATATTAAGATGTGTATTAAGATCTAAATACTAAAAATTAAGACCGTTTGATTTCTAACATCTGAATGCATAAAATTTATCTTTATTTGAAAAATAATAAACATAAAATTCAAATGAAATATTGACTAATCTAATTTCTATCAATAAAATATATAGTTTTTAATAATATGACAGTTGTTGATGGTGATGGATAACGGGTGAATGTCGATTAGAGATAGTGGTTGGTGGTAATTTTGATTGATGATGACGGTTCATGCTAGTAACTAGTAGTGATTGGTAGTGGTGGCGATTATGATTGAGGGTAGTGGTGGTGGGTGATAATAGATAATAATGGCGGGTGGTGGTTTGTGATTGAGGAAGGTGGTGGTAGATTATAATGATGGGCGGTGCCGACTGTGGTTGGTGGTGGTGGTTGACTATGGTGGTGGTAGTGGTGGTGGTGGTTGACTATATATGGCGGTGGTAGTGGCATGGTGGTAGTTGATAATAGTAGGCGGTGGCGGCAATTAATAATGAATATGTGATAGCATCTTAATGAAATTAAGTCTCTGTTATAAATCTTAATCAAACAGACCTATTCAGACTCATTAAGTGATTGTGAAGTAAAAAAAACAAACGCACTTAATGATTAAGATCTGAATAATTAAGATTCAGACTTTAAAAACAAACGCACTTAATGTCTTAGATCTGAATGATTAAGATTCAGACCTCCATTAAGTGCAAACAAATGAGGCCTAAGTATCTCATTTCTTACCAAAACTTTTCCAAACCAACTCTATCACACAATAAACGAATAATGAAGCATAAAGAAGCAAAAAATAAGGATAACGGGGCGGTAACTCATGAGACGACGGGTCGGGTCATCATAAGGATGACGAGTCTATACAGGATATGCACACCAGATTCACATCTATCATAAATGAGCTTCATTCACTTGGAGATGCTATTCCTAGAAAAAATCTTGTAAGAAAAATCCTTAGTGTTCTACATGGTTATTTGGGAAGTAAGGTAAATTCCACCACTAAAGCTAAAGATATATAAACTCTAATCATGGATGAGTTGATTGATAATATAAAGACATATGAGATGAAAAAAAAAGAAAGACAGTGAAATGGGAGAGCCAAAGAAGGAAAAGAACATGGTACTAAAGGTTGAAAGTGTAAGGCCCCGTAATTTTTTTTTTTTTTTGCGCATAAAACCTAGTAGCTATAGTGTCATGGTCCGAATAATGTGTTAGGAATGCGTAGAATGGGTTCGGACCCTTGGTAGTGATTTAAGTTTCAAAAATATAGAGAATTAATTTTTCCGAAAAGTGTCAATTTTGCGGTCAAGAATGCGACCGCAAATCTGCTATGCGGACCGCATTCTTGCCGCAAAGCTTTCCAGAAAGTCTCCCAAAATCATGTTGAAAATGCGGTCGATATGCGATCGGATAATGAATCTGCGGTGCACTTTGCAACCGCAGATCAAGAATGCGGACCGCATATTGGTCGCATTCTGTAACAGAACTTGAGTAATTTTGAGGCCATTTTGCGGTCACTCTGCCGACCGCATGTTGATTCTGCGGTCGCAAAGTGCACCGCAGAATTGACCCCGGCCCAGATTTTTGTAACATTTTGACCCGATCTCTTCTTTAGTATAACACCTTTCACCCTCATATTCTCATATCATCTTACCAAAATTAGAGAGAGAAGAGAGGGGTTTTAGAGAGAGAAGTTCTTTCATCTTCAAAGATTGTTCCAACCACTTAATTCCAAGGGATCCTAGGGCAAGGATTCAACTTCCCAATCTTTTCAAGGTAAAAACCCTAACTATTTTCTTTGATTTTCAGTTTTAAATTGGGTAAAGAGAGGTTTGCATATAATAGCTTTTGAAAATAGAATTTTTACACTCGTGCATGATTATTGAACTTGATTTCTAGTAAAAAGAAGTGAGTAGAAGTAAGAGTCTTCAAGAACAAGGTTGGCAAGAGTTTGATATCTTGGGTAAGCATAAAGTAGGAAGAAAACTCATCACCAGGTATGTATGGCTAATTTTGATTCTTGTGAAATCGCCTATATGTGTGAAGTTTATTTGGTTCGTGTTAAATTGACAAATTGTGTGAAATTCTTGATGTTGTTGTTGGATATTCAAAGTTTGTTGTGGAGCTATGAGGGATGTAAAATGAGAGTTTAATTTGGTAAAAGAATTGTGAATAATGACTATAATGGCATATATGGTACTTTGTGGAAAAGAAACGAAACACTTGAGGATTGGTAAGTCATTGAACAATACGGTATGAATATTCTTGATTTTTGGAACATTTGTAACTTGATTGTGATATTGGCTTGAGAAGTAATTGTGAACATGAACCAACATGTAAGTTGCTTATTTGAACTTGTTGAAATTGTGTGAAATGCCTTATCTGCTGTTTGTACTTGTTGTGTTTTAAAACTGTACGGTGGGATCGGGTTGCGCGCCGCAACATGAAGAAATAAGGTGTGGGTTGGGGTGATAAGGGTGGCCGAGGTAATAAGGGTGGTCGGGGGTAATAAGGATGGAAAGCGATCGAAATCGCTATTGAAAATTGATATAAAAATCAATAATGTGAAATTGTGAAAGGAGACAGCAGGAGAGTTTGCAACCTGTGGGGCACTGATTGCCCCTTTGTTTGACTACTTGTGCTTTACGTGATTGATTGGTTATTGTTAAATTGGTTGATTGTAGAAAGTGCTTTGTGTTGAGAATTATTTGAAATGAGGAAAATGTGGAAACATGGTTGGTTGGCTTAATTAATTGTTGATGTAATTCAATGGCTTGAGTTTACTTGGGACAAAGTTTGTCCATACATGCCAGTACAATTCAAGTGTACTGACGTCCCTTTTGCCGGGGACGCTACATTCGTGTTATGATTGTAGGTGGATCAGTAGCAGGCACTTCAGCTCATCGGCAGTAGTATCCTTCTCCTTTCACTGCCCGTTTTGGTGAGCCCATTTCTTCCTTGGGGCCCTGTGTGGTTCATGCCACTTTTATTTAGATTTCATTTTGGTTTTGTAAGGTATAGTCGGAGCCTTGTTACCGGCAAGTATTGTATTCCCCTTTTTGTACCCTAGACGCTCTATAGACATGTAAACTGTGGGACTCCAGTCTTATGTATATGTATTGTGTTATGTCGGGCGTTGTAAAAATTGCAAACTTGTTAATGAATCACTCGTATGGTTTTATTTGTTTAATGTGAAATCATTCATGGTTAGTAAGATATTTGGTTAATGAGAAACAATCAACACGGGGGTAACGCGTGGGAATGAAAGGCACCCAGGTCCGCTTGACTGGGGCAACCCGGTCAGGCGCCGGTCATGTTCCCCGATTTGGGGCGTGACAGAAAGCAGTGACTCAAGTGAAAAAGATAGTTATTTAGCCTATCTTACTAAAAGATATCAAAAGATGGTTCAAATGGTATACTAAAAAGGGGCAGTTCAAGTAAGGCAATGAACAATGATTTCTGTCACAGGTTCGGAAAGCCAGGGCATTTCATCAAAGATTGTCCATTTGTGAAACAAGAGCAATACAAACAAAACTCTGACAAAGCAGCAAAAACGAACCTGGTTCCAAACAAATGATTCAGTCGAAAAAGTGCAGCTGACAATATTGTGAAGCAGGCTCTTGCTGCTTGGGTAGACTCCTCCAGTGAATAAAAAAGGGAACCAAATGCAGAAAACAGCTCCATGATGGCAGTAGAAGTTGAAGAAACAAAGTACGACTCAGTATTCGTGCCGATACATCAGTCTAATAACGATGAAGAAAATGAAGATGATGAGGTAAATTTTAGGGATGCTTAGAGAAATATGAAATCCTAATATACTAAGAAGTTAAGGTCATTAGAAAATGTTCTAATTGATGCTTATTATACCCTTGATAATGATAAGGAGACCCATGTCATGCCCCAAATCGAGGGACATGACCGGCGACTGACCGGGTAGCCCTAGTCAAGCATACCTGGGTGCCTTTCTATCCCACGCGTTACCCTGTATTGATTATTTCTCATGAACCGAATATCTTACCAATTATAACTGATTTCACAATGTACAAACATTACCATACGATTGATTTACTAACAAGTTTATAATTTACATTTACAACGCCCGACATATATATATATATATATACATAGACCATAATCCCACAGTTTACATGTCTACGGAGCCTCTAGGATACAAAAGGGAATACAATACTTACCGGTAACAAGGCTCCAGCTATACCTTTACAAAACCAATATGAAGTCTAAAACAAAAGTGGCATGAGCCACACAGGGCCCCGAGGAAGAAAGGGGCTCACCAAAACGGGCAGTGGAAGATGAAGGATACTACTGTCGACGAGCTGAAGTGCCTGCTACTATTCCACCTACAATCATGACACGAATGTAGCGTCCCCGGCAAAAGGGACGTCAGTATACTGGAATTGTACTGGTATGTATGGACAAACATTGTCCCAAGTAAACTCAAGCCATTAAACAAGTAATCATGATGACAAGACAGCCAATAAATTACACCAAGAATGAATTAAGCCAGCCAACCATGTTTTCCACATTTTCCTAATTTCAGATAATTCCCAACACAAAGCACGTTTAAGATTAACCAGTAGAACAACAACCAATCAATCACGTAAAACACAAGTAGACAAACAAAGGGGCAATCAGTGCCCCACAGGTTGCAAACTCTCCTGCTGTCTCCTTTCACAATTTCATATCAATGATTTTTTTATCAATTTCAATAGCGATTTCGATCGATTTCCATCCTTATTACCTCGTCCACCCTTATTACCTCGGCCACCCTTATCACCGCAACCCACACCTTATTTCTTCATGTTGCGGCGCGCAACCCGATCCCACCGTACAGTTTCAAACACAACAATCACAAACAACAAATAAGGCACTACACACAATTATAACAAATTTAAATAAGCAATTTACAATTCGATTCATATTCTCAAATACTTTTCAAACTGATATCACAACCAAGTTACCATGTTTCCATATTCGAGAGTACTCACACAAGTATGTCCAACAATTTACCATAATTCAAGTGTTTCATCTCTTTCCACAAGAAACCATATATGCCACCACAAAATTGTTCTCAGTTCTTTACCAATTCCAATTCCCTTGTTATCTTTCAATTCATATTTCATACCACACCACATGTAGTTCAACATCCATTGAATACCCAACAATGACATCAAAGAATCACATACAATCTCTCAAATTAACACATGCCAAACAATTTCACACATATGGGCGATTTTACAAGAATTAAAATTAGCCATACATACCTAGTGTCGGGTTTTCTTCCTTTAACATCCTACTTTATGCTTACCCAAGTTATCCTATCTTTTCCGACCTTGTTTTTGCAGGCTCTTACGTCTATTCACTTCCTTTTTACTAAAAATCAAGTTCAATAATCATGCATGAGTGTTAAATTCTATTTTCAAAAGCTATTATATGCAAACCTTTCTTTACCCATTTTAAAACTGAAAATCAGAGAAAATATTTAGGGTTTTTACCTTGTAAAGATTGGGTGAGTTGATCTTTGCCCTAGAATCCTCTGGACTAAATGGTTGGAACAATTCTTGAAGATGATAGACTTCTCTCTCTAAAAACCCTCTCTCCTCTCTCTAGTTTTTGTAAGGAAATGTGAGAAAAATGAAGCTTGAAAGTGTTTTATTAAAGAAGGGGTCAGGTCAAATTTTATAAAATTTCTGGGCCGAGTCAAATCTGCGGTCGCATCTGCGTTCGCAGAATCAATGTGCGGTCCGCATAATGACCGCAGAATTGCCTCAAAATTTTCACAGGTTCTGTTACGGAATGCGACCAAAATACGGTCCGCATTCTTGATCTGCGGTGGCAGAATGCTCCGCAGATTTGACATCCAAAAATTTACGAGAAATTATGCGGTAGATTTGCGGTCCGCAGATCCATTCTGCGATCACATATCGACCGCATTTTCAACACCATTTTGGAAAACATTCTGTTAAGCTTTGCGGTAGGAATGCGGTCCGCATAGCAGATCTGCGGTCGCATTCCTGACTGCCGAATCGACACTTTCTGGAAAAATTGATTTCTTTAAATTTTTAAAACTTAAATCACTACCAAGGGTCCGAACCGCGCATTCCTAACACATTATTCAGACCATGACACCACAATCACTAGGTTTTAAGCACAAAACTTTTTACGGGGCCTTACATCCTCCCCCCCCCCTTAAAATCATTCGTCCTCGAATGAGGATTTTGAAACTGAGTAGGTTTTTGAAAGACATGATATGCAAACTGTCAAAATTTTAACTAACTCTTATATTTTAGAAAAATTTTACGAGAGTTTCCTTTGTATTATGGACATATCCACCTGTCAGAGGGCCCCCGAAACACATTACCAAACAACAATACATAACTACAACACCTTCCACAGCTTGTATACACTTTCTTACCTCAATGACTGCACATATTCCATCACATTGTTACAATTGCACATAAACTAGCTAATTCAATGAGTCCTTACCTTATTTAACCATCTCAATACACCATGTACACATAAACAAACAATTATCGATCTACACTTACTATTAGTTGTTTATTTAACACATGAATCTTTATAAGGCTTCCATTTATCAAGAAAGGTTTAAGTGACCCAAGGTAACAACACATATGACCCATTACAAAATGATGGAAACTTTACTAACACTAAGAGGGAAACAACTTGGACAAGACGATAGTTACTAGGAGTAGAAGGATCGCCTAATTTCTTCTAAGCTTGATCAAACAAATGGGGGTACTTCTCCTTCATCTCTTTTTCTGCTTTCCACGTGGCCTCCTCAATTTATTGACTTCGCCACAATACTTTGATAGAGGAAACTTCCTTATTACTCAACTTACGAACTTGCCTATCAAGGATGGCAACCGGAACCTCTTCATATGACAAATCTTCTTTTACCACGATAGCCTCGACCGGCATGATGGTGGATGGATCTCCAATCACTTTCTTCAACATGGACACATGGAACACCGGGTGCACTGATGACATTTCAGGAGGCAACTCCAGCCTATAAGCAACTTTCCCAATCCTTTGAGTGATACGATATGGCCTGACATACCTAGGACTCAATTTCCCTTTCTTTCCGAATCGCATGACTCCCTTCCTAGGAGATACCCTCAAGAACACCCAATCATCGACTTGTAACTCCAAATATCTTCGGCGAACGTCTGCATAGGATTTTTGGTGACTCTGTGCGGTTTTCATTCTCTCCTGAATAACCTCGACTTTCTCCATGGCTTGGTATACCAGATCTAGCCCTAGCAATTCCGCTTCACCTACCTCGAACCATCCAATTGACGACCTGCACCTCCTCCCGTACAATGCCTCAAACGGGGTCATCTGAATGCTAGCATGAAAGCTGTTATTATAAGCAAATTCTATCAGTGGCAAGTGTTAATCCCAATTACCTTTGAAATCTAAAACACAAGCCCGCTACATATCTTCGAGCGTCTGAATAGTCCGTTCATCCTGACCGTCGGTCTGCGGGTGGAAGGCTTTGATGAGATTTACCTGAGTTCCCAAACCTTGCTGAAATGTTTTCCAAAAATTTGCCATAGACTGAGCCCCGCGATCCGATATAATAGAAAGTGGGGTGTCATGAAGCCTTACTATCTCCTTGATATATAACCTTGCATATTGCTCCGCAGTATCAGTGGACTTGACTAGCAGGAAGTGAGCTAATTTGGTGAGTCGATCCACTATCACCCATATTGAGTCGAACTTACGCTAAGTGCGAGGTAACCCCACCACGAAATCCATATTGATCATCTCCCATTTCCACCTTGGTATTTTTATAAGCTGAGAATCCACCGAGCCGTTGATGCTCGGCCTTCACTTGCTGACAGTTCGGGCATTTAGCTACAAAGCTTGCCACATCTCTTTTCATACCGTTCCATCAATAAATCTTCTTGAGATCATGATACATTTTTGTGGAACCTGGTTGCACCGAATACTTTGAAATATGAGCCTCTGCCATTACTCTTTCCCGAAGCTCATCCACGTCCGGAACACATAGTCTACCTTGACACCGCAATACACCATCCTCACTGCTGAGTACAACTGCTGAGGTCTTGTTATTCATAACTGCTTCCTTCACCCGAACCAATGCCGGATCCATAAACTACTTTTCCTTGATTTCCGCAACCAATGATGATTCTGCTCCATTATGCACCAAAATATTCCCCTCGTCTGACGCCGAGATACGAACCCCCAAACTTGCCAATTGGTAAACCTTCCGAGCCGGGGGTCTCTGATCCATACCCAAATGAGCCAAACTACCCATGGATTTTCGACTAAGAGCGCCGGCCACCACATTTGCCTTCCCCGGATGGTACAATATGTTCATGTCATAGTCTTTGAGCAGTTCTAACCACCGCCGTTGTCTCAGATTCAGCTCCTTCTATTTGAACAAATACTGGAGGCTCTTGTGGTCTGAAAACACATCTACATGATACCCATAAAGATAGTGCAAGTGCCGCCATATTTCAAAGCAAACACAACTGCCGCGAGCTCCAAATCATGTGTCGGATAATTCTTATCGTGATTCTTGAGTTATCTCGAAGCATACACTATAACCTTTCCGTGTTTCATCAATACACACCCCAAACCAACCCTGGAGGCATAAACTATCACCTTAACACTTTACATCATTAGCGAAACATCTTTATCATATTCCCCTTACATAAGACCTCCCACGAATTGAGTTCTACTATAATTTCCTTGATATGGTTACAATCCCATGTGAACAATTGCTACTAACTCTTCACAATTCTCAACAAAAGGAATCACTGAATGAGTTTTCTCATATGACCTTCTATCTCAAATGAATAGCACTGGCTAACTTGCACACGTACCCTAAATAACACTCACTTGCACGACATTGCATCAATTGTAAGGTAACATTGTGCTCTAACTTTTCTTAGTCAACCTCTTCTCCTCATATGTGCATTATAGAATTTAAGAAACTGCACTACTTCCCTTGTCAAAATTCCTACCATCCGTCTTTACAGTTAAACACCTCTCAAAACATATATCAACAACCTTTATATGTATATAATTTAGGAAGGGTCACTAGCCCGAGAAGGGTATTCTCTGAAACTTTAAATCCTCCTCAATCCTTCAACAACAACTTTTGGTTTTACTCTTAAGTGTAAGGCTTAGTCCACCTGATTCTATCTCCGATGAGTAACTAGCCTTATTCCCCATATTGTAGTTGCCAATAAAGTTCCCTGATTTTGCGGCTTAAGAGTTACCATGCTAAACACGTCTGGTCCGTAACAAGTGTTCATCCTCTTTCAATCTATTTCGAACCTTTCATTCCCATTCTATTCTGCGGATAGTGCATAGTTAATAGCTTTGTTGTCCCACACATTTGTCTGCCTCCCGTGAACTTGTAAAATCATTATGCCTTGTTTAGTCATTTTACAGTACCACAACTTCACCAACGATAATCTCACTTCCCATTGTATGTAGACATGAACTATCTCTAGACCTTTTAGTTGATATTCAGTGTCACCCAAGTTGGTTGCATTGTGGTTAGTCCCTTATAACTTTTATTAACACTTGTGCTCTAAGTGAGTCCACCATTCTGATGCAAAAATTGTTTTTGATAACCATGACCATCTCAATTTAAAGGTTTTCTCCCTATTTCTTCTCACCTCATTCTTCCTAGTTAGTGAATAGCCACGCACTCTTCCATATATTACATGGTCTCTTACCTTAGGTATTTCATCTGGCTCACCTCTTAACTCTTATTGGGATATATGTAGCAAAGAGTGTACACCTCTTAATTCTACGCATTCCTAACACATTATTCGGACCATGATACCACAGTTACTAGGTTTTAAGCACAAAAATGTTTACGGGGCCTTACAACCCTGACCATAGAACTAGGAGAAGCTGAACAATCTAGAGATGATCTGGTGGTCTGTGTAGTGGACCTAAATGAGACCATAGCTAATCTTGAAAAAAGAAGAAGTTCTGAATGAAAAAGTAACTAGTGTAGAAAGTGAGAGAGATGACCTAATGGTAGTGGTTGTTTACTTGAAAGAAACAATAGAAGGTCTTTGCAATGAGAAACACACTTTAGAAGAAAAAATTGCAACTACTGAGCAAGAGACGGATGTGTTTTTAGTGATAATCACTGACCTAGAAGAAACCACTAAGGGACTCAATAGAGAACATATGACTGTGAGTCTTGGGAAAGGGAAGGAAGTAGCTAGTGAGACACACATCAAGCTTGAAAAGGAATTAACTGATGTGAAAACTAGTCTATGTGGTGAACTTGAGAAAAATCGGCAACTTCAAACTGAATTGGAGAAAGTAAAAATTGATCTTGAGAAATCTCTAAAGTGGATCTGGTCCTCAGATGCTGTCCCTGCCATGTATTTCAACAATAGTGGAAACAGGCACGGAATCGGATTCCAAAGGGAGAAAACTCCTTCCAACCCTCACAACAAGTACGTCATTGTTCCCGATAACTAGCTGTGCACCCACTGTTGGAACAATGGACACTTTAAAGAAAATTTCCAGGCGAGGATTCAATCTATTTAGAAAAACAAATTATTTACTGACAAAGTGACTACTAACAAAGGGACCAGGTAACGCTCACAAGAAATGAATGTTGCCTGCATGGACTAGAAAATCCCTTATCCATCTCTTTTATCATAACAAGGGACGCAAACTAGTTTGGGTTCCTAAATCTAACCCATAATTTGCACGTGCAAGGAACAATGAAAGGAATCAGACTGTAATGGACCATGGACAACAAATGCTCAAAGCACGTGATTGGAAACACCATGGATTTCTTCTCACTGAAAGCCTTACAGGAAGGGTACATTCTCGGTGTTAAAAAAGTTGGAAAGTTTCTTTGACACTCAATTGAGAATGTGTACTATATGGATGGCCTGACGTACAGTCTTTTGAGTGTTTCTGAAATCTGTGATAAAGGGAACAAAGTAAAGTTCTTATCAAAAGTGTGCACAATTACCAATCTGGTAACTGGCAAAGTGGTCTTAATGGCCAAAAGAAACAAGAACATCTATGTTGATGACTTTGAATCTCTACAAGTTGGTGATATGAAATGCTTGAAGTCACTTGATGATGACGCAGAACTTTGGCATGGAATAAATTGATTCAGAAGGGCCTGGTTCGTGGTCTATCAAATTCAAGATTCACCTTGACACTGGTTTTTAAAACAAAGGATAAGACTTTCGAGGTATTTATGGCCTTTGTCAAGAAAATCCAAGTGAAGATAAAATTGAAGGTAGTATGCATCAAATCTGACCACGAGACAGAATTTGACAATGCTAAATTTGATGAGCTTGTAACAAAAATGGAATCACACACAACTATTTAGCACCAAGGACTCCACAGAAAAATGGTATTGCTGAAAGAAAGAACAGGATTGTGGAAGATATGGCATGGATAATGCTCATCGATAATGGAGTTGCCAAAAATTTCTAGGAAAAAGCAATAAACACTGCTTGCTACTTGGTGAACATGTGAATGATCAGGTCCCTCCTGAACAAAATCCACTATTAGCTGTCAAATGGAAGAAAACCAAAGTCAACTCATTTGAGAACCTTTTGAATGAAAATGCCATGTTCTCAACAACGGGAAGGAACTGTTCATGTCTTTGCCTTATGCTTCTTATGTTTTTTTTATCTAACAAACTTATTGTCAAGAACCAGATAGATAACATGACCCACCTAGTACACATTTAAAATGAATAATATCCAGTCTAATCTCCAACAAATGAGTGAACAACCACAAGGAGGAACACAACAGGGACCTGGTCCCTTAGAGTTCTCCGATAGAAGTACAATTCAACTATACAGCTGGAACGTAACAGCAGAAAGTAACAAAGAGGAATACAATAGGGACCTAGTACCTTAGAATTTTTTGACAAAAGTACAAGTCAACTATACAACTGGAATGCAACGACAGAAAGTGACTGTCCGCAACTATACACACGATAATGTTGCAGTCACTTCTCATTGGGAAGATGCGTGTACCAAAATTTGACATCACCATTGTGATGTCTTTTGTAGTATAACAACCTAGTTCAAGGAACAACATATTTACTTATGCATTTAGTGATGCTCTCAAGCATTAAAGTGTTCATCCGGCATTGAAGTCACTGGTGTGTCAAGAACAAGAAAACAACGCCATTAAAGGATCAATTTCACAATGAGTCTATGTGTATCTCTAGTTGAGTTATAATCTTGTTATTTGTTCTTCGTTGTAACTCCTCTCTTGCTTTCTTAGAAGCTATATTTAGGAAAACCAAAATCTGTAAACCTTCTAAGTTTATGTTGCGAGTTGGTTTAGTCATAAGTTTAAAGTCTTTGTAACTAGAGAGTCACAAAGTGGTTTACGGTAAGAGTATCACAAGTTAGTTAAGTTGAAATCTTTGTAATAGAGTTATTAAAAAGCGACTTGTAATAGTGCGGTTACAAGTTAGTGAAGTTGAAAGCCTACATGTGTAGGTCGTAGTTTTTGTTCCCTTGTGTGGGATTTTTCCATGTAAAATCCCTTGTCTCTTTTACTTACTGCTTTATAAGTATTCTCAGTAGAAACTCATAAAGGATCATGTGCTCTATAGTTTGATAGACTCATATAATCTATCAATTTTGATTCAAGGGCTTTTAAAGCATGGTCTTGAATCTTCTTCTTTAACTTGGTTTTGATTTGGATTTGAATAAGAACAAGTAATTTGATCTTAGACGCCTTGGTATTTGATTTTTTTGTTCTTGATCTTGACCTTGAACTTTTAGCTTGATTGAGTTCTTGAATTTGTAGCTTGTAGCAAAATTTACGGTGTTTGATCCACGAGCTCTCTGCTTGCTTCTTATTATCACTTATGGTATCCGCTAACTTTATGAAAACCTCTATTTATAGTTGTAGAGAGTTGTGTGGCTATGTGATTTGATTGGTCTATTTGAACTGACCAATATCATCTAGACACTTGGTACAACTCTATTGGTTATTGATTTGACTTGGTATGCCACCTTTGTTTCACACATGGTATGATTTTATTGGCTTGGATTGTGATAAGTTGTTATTTTACCAACTTATCTTCTCTTTAAGCCCGTATTTTTGCTATGTTTGAGTGATAAAATTATGTGTTTAATGTCATTTGCTTCTATTTTATAGGTTCAATATGATTTAGACGTGATCATGAAGAAATCACGTAAAAACGAGTCAAAAAGATGTTGAAAAGAAAAAAACTGAAAAATGGTCTCGGGTGTCGTAATTCCGACACATTTGTGGGAAATGCGGAGAAAGCAGACCTGGAAATTGCGAGTAACCAATTGCAATTGCGAAGAAGGTCCAGACAAACAGAGTTCACAAATGCGAAAAAGAACCTTGCAAATGCAAAGTCAAACCAGACAGTCAAACTTCACAAATGTGAAGTCCTTGTCGTAATTGCGAAGGTCAACATGAAAGTCAATGTTTGCAAATGCGAAGATTGCACTTCAATTCTGAGAACTTCTATTATTTTATAGTTTTGGGCCCCAAACCATTTAATACCCAACTTAGCTCATTTGAAAAGTATATTTGGACATCTTTGCTTAATTTTCAGTCTTTAAACTAGAAAAACACAAGTTTTGGAGCTAGAGTTCTTGCACACACACTTTGATCTTGAAGATTTAAAACTTTTGGTTGAGAATTTCTTACCCATTTATGATCATTTCTTCATTTCCTTGCTTTGTATTGTATATCTAAGTGTGTAGTATTTATTCCAACACTTGAATCTTGCTTATGGAAATATTCTTGTATAAAGTGTGGATTAAATATCTCTTTGTGCTTATGTATTGCATATGTTTTTTAGCTTTTATGAAATGGGTTATTTTTTATTTAATTATTATTGTTCTTTAATGTTTTCAAAGGGATTAGCTAAGCCTAAGACTCGCCCATTAACTTCGAATTAATTTTGGAAAGATTATTTGGGATTGAGAAAGATTAATTAACAAGAACTTGAGGCTTTAACCTTTATTCTATATACTCTACATGATACTTGTAGACATTATCATTTTACTTGCTTTCTATGTTAGTTTACATTTTCGCATTTAGTTGTATATTTTCACAATCACCCTTAGTGTTTGAAACTGCATAACAAGTGATAATTCTCTTACATTCCTAACCGCCTACATATTATTCTCTGTGAGATTCGACCCCGACTCATAGCTGGATAAATTATATTGCGTGCGACTGTGTCCATTTACTTTTTAGTAGTGGATTTGGACGCCATCAAAATTAGCACCACTTGACACGTATCATGATGCTATTAGCTCGTTCTTTGACTTGGATCGTCACATCACTTGACACGTGGCATGAACTTGGGTTTTAAGATGGACTAATAGCCATTTGGATCTTGGACTAATGAAGTGAGATTATCATTTAATTTGAAGTCCAATTAAATAGGCTAGCCTTTTTACACCCTATAGAAAATCTTAGTACCCTATTTATCAATAATAAATACCATTTTAAAATATTACATCCTATAAATACATTTTATCTTTTATAGCAAAAAATCTAAATATAGTTACATCCTACAATTAAGGCACCATATATGCTAAATATTATTTTTCTCTCTCCCTTTTTGTATTTTCTATCACATAATTACCGCGTATCTACAAATTTCAATACAATCTCTCTCTATTTGCATACAACCACTCTCTTCTCCCACAAACCCTAGTTTCTTAACTCTTCTCCCACCCAAATTTTCAATTTTCAATTCTTAAACTATCAGAATCATCAATTACATGTGGAAGAGTCCAATGCAGTGAGTGTGACATTTCTTTTTGCATCTGTTATCAAAGAAAAGGAGGAGAAGGAGAGAGATTGAGTACGGGGAAGTATCAAAGAAATTGACTCCGAGGCGAAAGGCTTCACGAACGACGGCAAAGACGTCTTGTTCGGAGACATCCCTGAAGACTTTGCCAAGAGGATAACATGGAAAGATTTATTTTCACGTACCTTTTCAGTTTTTGTAGATGTTTTAGGAGGTTGACCAGCCCGAATTAATTGCCGGCAGGCCGGCGAAGTCATAAGGCTGTTTCTCTCTCTAGATAGCCCAATTCGCCTATTTGTATTCAGTTGTATTCGAATGTATTCTTCAGCTGTATTCACTTGTATTCAGGTTTAATCAGTTGTATTTAACTATTTTATTCAGCAATAGTTAGTTGTATTCAAGTGTTTTATACAATTGTATTCATTTGAAGTTAGTTATATTCAACTATTTTATTCCGCAGAAGTTAGTTGTATTGTGTTGCATTCAAGAGTTTATTCAGTTGTAGTCAGTTGTATTTTTGTTGTATTCAAGTATTTTATTCAGATGAATTAAGATGTATTTTGTTGTATTCAACTATATTATTCATATTTATTTCTCTTTATTCAGCTATAATCTTATTATGTATCTTTCAAATATAGATTAATGATCGACCGTTTTAGTTCGTTGAGTTAAATTAGGAGAATATCATGTGATTTTATTTCCTTTCGTTTTTAGCACAGATACGTTGTTGTATTTAATGTTAATGTCGCTTGAATATAGATAAATACATGTCAAACTTAGCTGAAATTCTTTACGCCTGTATTTTTGGTTGTATTAATGAATACAACAGCTTAAATACATAAAATGCATTGTATAAAAACATAAAAGGTATCTATAATACGTAATATAGCAAATGGTATCTATAAATGGCTAATTAAACAAAAACAATAATGCTTTATGAAAAATTCTCTTTAAATAACTAGCCCAATTTACTAGTCGCAATATTTGTTTGGATTAATATCTTGAATTTAATATAATCCCGATTATTTTATAGATTAAATCTGATAAAATTTAAATGCTTACAATGGCCATTACTCAAGGCCGTCATAGATTACACTTGTAAAAGCTTTAAAGATTAGGCTTGAAGTATAAGTGATGTCCATAATTTTTTATTAAAAATAAAATAAAATAGAATGCTAATCTAAATTCTAAAGGGAATTTTTCAATGTAGCCGCTATTCCCACCGATTGATGTTTCCCTTGTCATTTGCTAGTAGCTTGTCAGTTCATATATTGGCATTAAAGAAATACTAATTATTGTTTGAATTCACACATTGGAGTCAACCAACAAATATCACTGCACGCTTTACCTTTACAAGGATTTTACAGTCTCCTAGTCGTTTGTGGTTCACTGAGTACGTGGATTAACAAGGAGAATTGATATTTGTTACGTTTTAGTGTATTTTTTATATATTACTTGTGCTTCTCTATCAAGTAATATATTGTAACCCACTAGTATTTTATTTGTTTCACAATTTCAATATATATAACAATACATTAGGTAATTTTCTTTATCTGTTTAAATTTTAATGAATAGAGTTATTCAATACCTATATCGATAATAGTTAGCAGTCGTTCAATTAGGTGAGGTACTCAATACATGTGCAGACTAAAAGAAAGCCAGTTGCAAATCCCTACAACAATTGTGTATGTATATATAGATATACTATTAGATTTCATTTATTTTTGAATGAGTAATTTAGTGTCAAGTGTGATTTGCTTCATTTGTTGAGTTCATCGAAGTTTTGTGATTTGCAGTGCCGCTATCACACGATAGTTATTCCGTTCTATCTTGGGAGGAATTAATCCATAACCTCGTACAACGGTGAGGGGATTAAGTTCTTTAAGGACACACTATAAATTCAGTGAGCTCAAATTTAATTTTATTCTTCCTATGCATTTTTGTTTCTCTTTTACTTGACACATTGTTTTGATTTTAAACACAGATTACTAACAATATTTGAATTTGATCACCTTTCTGTTCTTTTTTTTAGCAAACAGGAAATACATATATTAAAGGTTGCAGAACATGCATTACATGGGATTTGTAATTTGTGTCACTCAGGACACCGTAATTTCCTAGGCTTGCTAACATATTGCAAGCATCATAAGATAAAAGTTTTTCAAAAATATATTGTTCCAAAACGTCATGTTGTACTAGGAATTTAACATCTTCAGGGGGAGCAACAAAAACTTTCTTCTTCTTCCTTGTATTAGCAATTCCCACGCATGCTAGCTGGTGAGCTATCTTATTCCCTTGTTGGAATTCGTGCTTGAGGGTTACCTGCTTCCATTGGTGCATTAATAACCTGCATTTTAATAAAATGTTATCATATAAGTTGTTACCTTGTTGTATTGATAGAATTACCTCCGTGGAATCCGTTTTAATTTGAAGTGAAAACAAACCCCACGCATGGGCTGTTTTTAGTCCTTCTAGTAGAGCTTTTATTTTTGCTTGAAGACAACCATTTGCATTGGCACATTTGTTGTAACCAACAATCCAGTCGCCTTTAGCATTTCTGATTACTCCACCTAAGCCACATTTTTGCATGTCTTTTTGAAAGCGGGCATCAATGTTTAACTTGAACCATCCTACTGGAAGCTTATGCCATCTAACCTTAATGCGGAGCTTTGGAGCATGTAACACATTAGTTTCCGTTAACATACGGAATTCTATAGCTCTACTTGCAATGTGGTGAAAGTTTGTAGACAAATTGGTATGATTATGGTTATTATTATTCCTGGTGATCCAAATATACCAAATTGCAAAGGGGAAAAAAAATTCCAACTTAATAAGTTATTGTTGAAGGAGTAATTAAAGTTTTTTAATTGGAGTAGCCAATATTCCCATTCTCCTTATAGGATTTTTTCCAATCAATGGTTTCCCAAAGATGGTTGCTTGCATGGCAGTTGAGAAAAATATGAGTGATTTCTATATTATTTCTACATATTGGACATTGAGGATCTATGTTAAGGTCAATTTTTGCGAGGTATTGTTTACAAGAAATTTTATTGTGTAGGCATTGTCAGATGAAAAATTTGATTTTATTGGGAAAAGAGAAGCTCCAAATCCATTGAAAATCCAAATTATTGTTGACTAAAGAGAAGAAAGTTTTGGTCGTGAAGATACCTTTAGCATTAAGGGACTAAATAGGGATGTTCTTAATAGGATGTTTGACACGGATTTTTATTTTTGGTATGGCATCCTTGATGTTATTGGAAAAGTTGAGGGATATATTATCAAGGTGCCATTGCGGGCCATAAAAAATATTCCTTATCTTAAGGTGATAATCATGTTTTGATAAAGGGCCTTCTATTTTGGCTCTAAGGCTGCCTAGGTTGGGGTTCCAATTGGTCTCCCAAATATTCGTGTTAGAAAGATGATGAAGCTGCCAATTGATATCTTTAGAGCATACTTCCCACCCTTTTAGCATACCTTTCCATATGAAGGAATTTTTTCTTGTGTTCTTACTGTTAGCATATGAATTAATAATGATATTAGCCCATGGTGTGGTAGGATTGGTAATGGTCCTCCAAGCAAGGTTTTCTAGGGTACATATATTTTTATCTTTTGCCTTATGGAGACCCAGTCCTCCCATATCTTTTGATTGACAAATGATTGGCCAATTAATCAGGTGAATTTTACGTTTCTCATTAGTAGTCCCCCATGTAAAATTCTTTTGAACTTTATCAACGTTTTTGAGAATATTCATAGGAAGGAGGGTATATTGCATATGGTGATTGGAGATTGAGTTTAGACAGGAACGAGAGAGTATTGTCCGGCCTGCTATATTAAGGAACTTTAATTTTTCAGCCGTTAATTTAGTTCTCATTTTGTCAATGATAAACTGATAGTCTTTTGGTGTAGGGTATTTATTAAGAATAAGAAAGCCCAGATAGGCGCTAAAGGAGTCATTCTTTTTAATAGCAAGGATATTGGTAATTTCTTTAGTAAAGGTCATTGGATAATTTTTGAAGAAGATAATTTTGAACTTTTTGGTATTTTTTATTATGACATGAGAGATTGCAAATAAGGACTAAACCTTTTTTAATAGTGTGGTTTGATTTGTGATTTGTTTTGGCCATTAAGGTTAGGTCGTCGACAAAGAAAAGGTAAGAGAAATTGGGGCCTTTATTTCCTAGAGTAATAGGGTCCCAGTTTCTAATGTCCACTTGGTGATTTATGTAACTCGACAATATTTCTAGACAAAGGATGAATATATAGGGAGAGATGGGGTCACTTTGTCTAATTCTTTGGCTAGGTTGAAAATAACTAGTAGTAGAGCCATTCACTAGGATAGCTACTGAACTAGTTGGGATGCAATTTAAGATAAGTTTCTTAAATTTTGGGGGAAAATTGAAATAATTTAGGGTGTGATACACAAATGACCATTCTAGACGGTCAAAGGCTTTTTCAAGATCGATTTTGATAATCATATGACCTTGCTTCCTTTTTAGCTTATGAATTCTTGAAATAAGCTCTTGTATAATAATAACGTTATTCGAAGCCCTTCTATTTTCTATAAAGCTATCTTGGTAAGGGCACATCAGTTGGTCAAGGAAAGGTTTAAGTCTATTTGCAAGAATTTTGTAATGACTTATAAATGGTGTTTCATAGACCAGGGGGTCTAAAATTAATTAATTTGTTAGCATTTGGAATTTTTGGAATATGGCACAAACAAGTTTTGTTGATATCATGGAGGATCCCTTGGGTTTCAAAGATGTTATGACATAGATTTGTGACCGAGGGTCCAATTAAATCCCAATACCTTTAGAAAAAGAAAGGATGAAGGCCATCCGGTCCAGGTGCCTTGAAGGATTTAAAAGAGAAGATGGCCTTTTTAATCTCAATATTTAAAAGGGGATTATCAAGACTAGTTAGATTAAAGCCATTTTGGGATATATTATGAAGAGGACTAATTCTACTAGATTTATCGTGGGAGGTTGTAAACATAGTTGTAAAGTAATTTACAAATATAGGAGGAGACTAGATTAGGGTCATTGATCCAATTCCCAGCATTGTCTTTGAAGAAATTAATTTTATTTCTTTTTTTTTCTATTAGTGGCCTAGATGTGAAAAATTTGGTATTAGAATCTCCATCATTGAGCCATAAAACTCTTGATCTTAACTTCCAGTAATCCTCCTCGATTAGTAAAAGGTCATTGTAGTCCTCGATGAGGCTAGAGTAAAGGTTTTGTAGAAAAATACTATGAGTGTAGTGATTTAATTTTTTAATTCCTTGAAGCCAGGCTAATATTTTCCTTTTTTTTACCTATGATATGACCAAAAGTTTGGTGTCTGAGCTGAACTTTTTCTTTAAACAAAATACTAGCCTTGTTATAGTCATTGTTAGACCAATTTTTTTAAACTAGTGTTTTGAAGGAAGGGTGTTTACACCGGTAGGTTTCTAGACGAAAAAGGGACTTATAAAGAATATTTCTTTTAGGAATAATTCCACTAGTATGGGATTATGATCCGAGTGTGTTCTTGGTAGATGAATAAAGGAGCTTTTTGGAAATAGCTTTATCCAGTCCTCATTTCCTAAACTTTTGTCGAATCTTTCCATAATCAACCCCCTATTTTTGTGTCTAAGGTTAGACCAAGTGTACTTACACCCTTTCTAACCTAAGTCGATTAAATTACAATGATTAATCTTAGAACAAAGATATTTAGATCCACTCTCTCTTATACTTTTGCCCTCCAAATTTCACACTTGAGCAAACAATATCATTAAAGTTCCCTCCTAACAATCAAGGTCCATTGTAACTATTGCTAATGCTTTCAATATTATCCCACATTTTATTACAAATAAGTATGTTAGTACTAGCATAAACAGCACTAGAAAGACACATTTGACGCATAGGGATTACGTCAATTGTTGCATGAATCCCCTGGTCCCTACGAACAAAGTTGTGACAATCCGGTCTGTCGTCACATGAGTTACCATCCAGTTTTCCTTGTTATATGCTTGTTCATGTTCCAATATATGTGTTTGGTGAATTTGAGTCAATTCGGATCGAGTTTGATAGGAAATGAGACAAATAGTCTCTTTGTTGAAGGAATAGTTGAAAAAGTCAACCGGATGTTGACTTGTGAGTTAGAAGGCTCGGAATCGAATTCTGATGATTCAGTTAGCTTCGGGGGTTGATTTGTGACTTAGGAGAGTGATCAGAATTGAATTTGCAGGCCCGGTGTAGAAATAGGCTTGAATTGGCAAAGTTGAAATTTTGGCGAAATCCGGTTGATAGGTGAGATTTTGATCCGGGTGTCGGAACGGAATTCTGACTGTTGCAGTAGCTTCGTTAGATGATTTTGGATATGTCTGCATATTTTCAGGTTATTCGGACTTCGTTTAGTCTTGTTTTTGATAAAATGTAGGTTTCGGAAGTTTTAATTGAAACTTAGGCTTGAATCTGCCTTAATTGATGATTCGTGTGTTTAAGGGTGTATTTTTATGATTGGAACAAGTTCGTATGATGATTTAGAGTGAATTATTTTTTGGTTGAGGTCCGGGGGCCTCGGGATATTTTTGGAGGGTGAAACAGATGAATTTTTGAAGTATGTAATTGCTGGTATTAATGGAGCAGTGATTTCCGCTTCTGCTGAAGGAGGACCCAGAAGCGGCTACGCAGAAGCGGAATAATGAACGCAGGAGCGATCGCAGGCTGGTCAGTGAAACTCTGCAGAAGCGGGAGTTTGGTCGCAGGGGCGGGCTCGCAGAAGCGAGCCGTGTTCCCCAGAAGCGGACTTCAGTGATTGGGGGAATCTCGCAGAAGCGGATAGGATTCCGCTTAAGCGGTCTCGCAGGCGCGAGACTTGAACCGCATAAGTGGTGGGTGACTTAATGAATTGTCGCAGAAGTGACAATGCTTACGCAAAAGCGGACATGTGGAAGCAAGCAAGATGCCGCAAAAGCGAAAATATGTCAGGGTTAATGAGCGGTTATGCTTTGAAATTTCAGAACATTTATCACATTTGGGGCTTCGAACTTCGAGCGATTTTGGCGATTTTGACGATTTTGAGGAGAAAATCGAGGGTTATCATCAGGTAAGCACTTTTTGACTCAATTTATGTCAATATACTGATAAACCATGGATTTAGTCTCTGAAAATGGAGGAATTAAGGTGTAAAAATGGGAGATTTTGCTCTAAGCCTGGGAAATAGAAAATTTATGATTTGAGTGGGCAAACGGAGTCTGATTTTGATAAACTTTATATGTATGGACTCGTGGCGAGATAAGGATTCTGAAAATATGTCATTCCTAATTTTTCGAGAAGCGGACCCGGGGCTCTGTAACGACCCGGCCCGTCGTTATGGGA
The DNA here is from genome assembly GCA_032618575.1 of Nicotiana noctiflora. Lineage (NCBI taxonomy): Eukaryota > Viridiplantae > Streptophyta > Magnoliopsida > Solanales > Solanaceae > Nicotiana > Nicotiana noctiflora. The sequence goes on along the minus strand of JASVEL010010666.1, from coordinate 27,796 downwards.
ATTACCACCCCGTTACCTTGCATTTACATGTCTTATGCTTTTATATCAGTGTTAGAGTTTATCGGGTGAGTTAGGAGTGATTCGGGTTGATAATAAGGCATATAGCCTTTTTGAAAGAAGCTTGAATATGGAAAGTCAACTTGGAGTTGACTATTTAGTTAGAGTGCTCGGAATCAGATTCTGATGATTCGACTAGTTTCGGGGGATCATTTATGACTTAGGAGAGCAATCCGAATCGAATTCGGAGGTCCGGTGTAGTTTTAGGCTTGAATTGGCTAAGGTTGAATTTTGGCAAAATTCGAATGGTAGGTGAGATTTTGATCCGGGGCTCGAAATGGAATTCCGACAATTCCTGTAGCTTTGTTATGTGATTTTGGATATTTCTGCTAAGTTTCAGGTCATTCAGACGTTGTTTGATCGGGTTTCAGATTGGATGTTAGATTCAGAAATTTGAAGAAAACTTAGGCTTGAATCCGTGTGAAATTGGTGATTTTGATGTTTAGGATGGTGTTTTTATGATTGGAACAAGTCCATATTATGTTTTGGAGTAGGTTGGTGGTTTTCGTTGGGATCCCGGGGGCCTCGGGATGAATTCGGACCATCATCCGGGCATTTTAGACTTGGAAAAACCTGCAGAAAATTGCAGGTCAGTGCAGCAGGAAATTGTTCTCCGTGATCGCAGGGCGAGGGTCGCGATCGCGTAGGGTCAAGGGGCAGGATCAATGCGATCGCAGGAAGCACTGTCGCGATCGCGTAGAGTTAACCGGTCGGGCATCGCGATCGCACGAGTATCTACGCGATCGCGTAGGAGAAAATTGTGGTCCGAGATTTTGTGATACGCGATCGCATGAGGAGAGACACGATCACGTGAGGCTAGAAATTTGAACATCGCGATCGCGTGAGGCGAGTCGCAATTGCGTAAGGCTATTTAAATGCCTGACAGAAACAGTTTTAAACCAGACAGACGGGAGGGTTTCATTATTTACTTCATTTTTGCACCACTTTGAGAGAAAATTGATATCTTTGAAGAGAGAATTCATCGGGTAATCATCGGAGGTAAATTCCTTGACTCAAAAACGTAATTTTATGGTAGACTTAACATCAACCTTCATGAAATTGGGTAGAAACTGTGAAGAATTATGTCCTAGGTATTGAAAACGAATTATTGAGTTTTAAAAGGCCATTCGAACTCCGATTTTGATAAATTTTATATGCACGGACTCGTGGAGAGACGAGGATCGCGTTGGTATAAGTTTTGGAATTTTTTTGGGCAGCGGGCCCGGGGTCGGGTTTTACCAACTTAGTGTATTTATGCATTTTTCATGTAAATTGAATTGGGTTATGTTTCTTTGACCCGTGAATGACATAATTATTGTGGTTTGAATAGATTCTATGCGCGAGGCAGCGAATTCTAAAGGAAAAGGCATTGCGGACGAGTCTACGACCGGCTAGAGGTGAGTAGTTTGTGTATATGGTTGCCTGCGGGTTTGAAACCCTGGCTTAGCACATTGTGACGCTAGTAGGGCGTGGCTCGCACCCTGTGGCAGGTGCGGGGATTGGTTGTGACTGGAGATTGAGACTTAGTCCATCCCGAACGCGTATAATATGATATTAATGGTTGAGAAACACTGTGTTTGATATAATTGTGGGCTGCAAGCCGTGTTTGTGGCCTTGTGCCGACCTGTAGTATCCCTAGGGGATAGTTATATGTGTGAGAGCTATACTTGCTTAAATCACTGATCTCAGTCCTGGTTGAAATCACAGTATTGAATAGCTAAGTCACTTGTTTTTGCGAAAATTAAACTAAAGATGTATTTTCATAATTAATGAAAAGGAACCTGGAAATAAATAATTTGAGCTGCTTTGTGACTTTATGATTGTTGTGGACTGAGGATGGATCGGTCTGTACGCCGTGGCGGTTGATATGATATGAGGATCGGGCTGCACGGCCAGCGGTATTGCGCTTGGGCTGTAGGAGCCCCGGAGTCTGTACACAACCCCAATGAGCGCCGTCGATGTTAAATGGATTGGGCTATACGACGTAGCGGTTATGTGCATTGCATTGCATCTTCATCTATTGAAATATCTGTGAAAATTATATCGTATTGTTGTTGCTAGTTCGTAGGAGGATCGGACTTGTAGTTTAGCTTCATTTTGTGGTATTCTGTGGATTTCTTGCTTTCAGCTACTTGTATATATTTATTACTCACTGAGTACTTAGTACTCACCCCTACTCCCTGCACCTTTTGTGTGTGCAGACTCAGGTACTCAGGATAAGTAGACGAGCATTTTATGCTTTTGCAGAGTCATACAGAGTTGCTGAGTGCCGACGTTCGCAGAACCTAGCTTCTCTTCTCTTTTCAGTTGCTATTTTATGTTCAGATTTGAGAACTTTTATACAGTATTCTCTACTTTTGTTCGGTTTTGTTTAGAGGCTCTAGACTAGTGACTCCATATCTTTGGGAGTGTTAGTTGTTTTCGCACTTCTCAGTATTTTGTTCGTATTATTATTATTGGAATTCTTTGACTCATATATTCTTCTTGAGTTGTCCATTTGGGACCGATATTCTCTGTGAAAAACAATTTTTGGTCTGGCTGGCCTAGCTTGATTGTTGGGCGCCATCACGACCGGATTTGGGTCATGACATTTTTGGAATTCAATTGCTTGGGGCACAAATCACGTGCTCACAGGTCCTAGTAGGCTTTCGCGGATCGGTACGTAGACGTCCGTATCTATCCTCGGAAGGCTACAGAACTTTAGGAAAAACCTCACTTTTCTTGGATTCATATCATGCGGTTTGTGTTATCGTGAAACTAAATTTTTCCATATTCTATTCTCTCGTAGATGGCGAGAACACGTGCTAGCGGACGTGGCAGACGACCACCATTGGCACCCAGAGGTCGTGGTCGTGGTAGAGGTAGGGCAGCAGTACCGGCACCTGCTGACCCACCAACTGACCAGACTCAAGGTCAGATTCCAGCACCGGTGGCCCAGGTTCAGGATCAGGTTCCAGCTGCAGACGCTCCGACAGCCCAGGTTCAGGCACCGGCAGTTCCATTGTGATACCGGGTCTTCAGGAGACTTTGGCTCAGATTCTATCAGTATGCAATGGCTTGGCTCAGGTAGTTGCAGCCTCTACTGCAGCGTCTTCTTCACAGTAAGGGGGAGGGAAATAGACCCCCGTGGTTCGCACACCCGAGCCTGTAGTACAGGGTATTCAGGCACCTAGGGCAGCTCCAGTTCAGCCAGTTGCACCCGTTGCACCAGCCCCTGCTCATGTGGTTCCAGCTATGCCTGATGATGAGCAGCATCGGTTGGAGAGGTTTGAGAGGCTACGGCCTCCGGCATTCAGTGGTGTTGAGGGCGAGGATGACCAGGGTTTTCTGGATAAGTGCCAGCGTATGCTTCACACTGCGCGCATTTTGGAGTCCAACGGTGTTGCTTTCACTACCTTCCAGTTCACAGGACCAACATTTTAGTGGTGGGAGGATTTTGAGAGGCGTAGGCCTGCTGGGGCAGCGCCCCTCACTTGGCAAATGTTCTCCACGGTATTTTTGGAGAAGTATGTGCCTCAATCCCAGAGAGAGGAGATGCGTTGTCAGTTTGAGTGGCTGAAGCAGGGGGAGATGATGGTTACTTAATATGAGATGAGATTCACACAGCTAGCCCGTCATGCCATGTGGATGACTCCGACTGACAAAGAGAGGATCAGGAGATTTTTAAATGGTCTTATCTATCCCATCCATATATTAATGACCAGAGAGAGAGCTTCGGTAGTCACCTTTGAGGAGGTGGTTGATGCTGCCCGTCATATTGAGGCAGATCGCCGTAGAGAGCGTGAGAAGAGAGAGGCTAAGAGGCCTCGTGGTATTGGCAGTTACAGTGGTGCTCCGTCTAGGGGCCAGCCCCATCATAGTAGGGGTCGTTCATTCAGATCTCATCAGTCAGGACGTGCAGAGTCCAGTGGAGTTTCATCAGATCGTGGTCGTTAGGGCCATCAGGGTTAGCAGGGTCGTCAGAAGAGTCAGCCTGCATTGAGTGCTCTTCCAGCCCAGAGCTTTGCTCCTGTTTACTCGGCACAGGATTCATCTGCAGCGAGGGGTCCTTAGTAGCCCCTTCTTCTATCTTCAGACCATTGTTTTGAGTGTGGCGATTTGGGCCATATCAAGAGAGAGTGTCCTCAGTGGCTTCGTAGGCGGTCTCAGCAGAGGGATCAGCCCTCGTCTTCTACTCCTGTTTCTTCAGCGCCAGCACAGTCAGCTAGGACTGGTGGCCAGGTAGCCAGAGGTCGCCCTGGGGGCGAGGATCGTACTGGCAGAGGCAAGGCTCGTTTCTATTCTCTTTCGGATAGAAAGGACGCTAGTGTCTCAGATGCTGTCATTTCAGGTATTATCTCAGTCTGCCACAAGGATGCTTCTGTCTTATTTGATCCCGGGTCCACCTATTCCTATTTTTCTTCTTATTTTACATATCATTTGGGTATGACCCATGGTATTCTTGCCTTGCCCGTACATGTGTCTACCCCGGTGGGAGATACTGTTGTTGTGGATCAGGTATATCGATCCTGTCTTATTACTATTGGGGGTCTGGAGACCCGAGTTGATTTATTGCTATTGGGCATGGTAGATTTCGATGTGATTCTAAGGATGGATTGGTTATCTCCTTACCATGCGATTCTGGACTGTCATGCCAAGACATTCACACTAGCTATTCCAGGTAATCCGAGGATCGAGTGGCGTGGCTTGACTGATGTGTCCGACATGGTGATTTCTTATATGAAGGCCCAACGAATGATTGGGAAGGGTTGTTTATCTTATTTGGCCTTCATTAAAGATGTTGAGGCTGAGACACCTAGCCTTGATTCGGTCCCCGTTGTGAGGGAGTTTCCGGATGTATTTCCAGCAGACCTGCCGGGCATGCTGCTTGATAGGGATATTGACTTTGGTATTGACTTGGTGCCGGGCACTCAGCCCATTTCTATTCCTCCCTATCGCATGGCACCATCGAAGTTAAAAGAATTGAATGAACAGCTTCAGGAGCTCTTAGATAAAGGTTTCATTTGTCCGAGTGTGTCACCTTGGGGTGCACCGGTATTGTTCGCATAGAAGAAAGATGGCACAATGAGAATGTGCATTGATTACAGGCAGCTGAACAAGGTAACAGTGAAGAATAAGTACCCATTGCCTCGTATTGAGGACTTATTTGATCAGCTCCAGGGAGCTAGTGTATTTTCCAAGATTGATCTTCGATCGGGCTATCATCAGTTGAAGATCAGGGACTCAGATATTATGAAGACAACGTTCAAAACGTGATATGGGCACTACGAGTTTCTGGTGATGTCTTTCGGGCTGACTAATGCCCCGGCCGCATTCATGTACTTGATGAATATTGTATTTCGGCCGTACCTTGATTCTTTCATGATCGTGTTTATTGATGATATCCTGGTGTATTCACGCAGGCTAGGAGGAGAATGCACAACACTTGAGGGTGGTATTATAGAGGTTGAGAGAAGAAAAGCTTTATGCAAAATTCACTAAGTGTGAGTTCTGGCTTGATACTGTGACATTCCTGGGACATGTAGTGTCCAGTGATGGTATTCGGGTTGATCCAAAGAAGGTCGAGGCAGTGCAGAGTAGGCCCAGCCCTTCCTCAGCTACTGAGATTCGGAGTTTTCCCGGCTTGGCAGGCTATTACTACCGGTTTGTTCAGGGTTTCTCATCTATTGCTTCACTGTTGATTAAGTTGACACCGAAGAATGCTCCATTCCCGTGGTCTGATGAATGTGAGGAAAACTTTCAGAAGCTCAAGGCGGCTTTGACCACAACTCCGATACTTGTGTTTCCATCAGCTTTAGGGTCTTATACTTTATATTTTGATGCTTCTAGAGTTGGGATCGGTTGTGTGTTGATGCAGGAGGGGAGAGTTATTGCATATTCTTCTCGTCAGCTTAAGCCCCACGAGAAGAACTACCCTGTTCATGATTTATAGTTAACTGCTATTGTTCATGCCTTGAAAATTTGGAGGCATTACCTATATGGTGTATCTTGTGATGTATATACAGACCACCGCAGCCTTCAGCATTTGTTTAAGCAGAAAGATCTCAATTTGAGGCAGCGGAGATGGCTTGAATTTCTTAAAGACTATGATATGACCATTTTGTACCATCCCGGGAAGGCCAATGTTGTGGACGATGCATTGAGCCAGAAGGCTATTAGTATGGGCATCTTGGTGTATATTCCAGTTAGGGAGAGACCTCTTGCAGTTGATGTTCAGGCGTTAGCTAATCAGATGGTGAGGCTGGATATTTTTGAGCCCAGTCGGGTTATGGCTTGTATAGTAGCTCGTTCCTCTTTATATGATCGTATTCGAGAGCGCCAGTATGATGATCCACACTTACTTGTCCTTAAGGACATGGTTCAACACGATGATGCCAAAGATGTCACTATTGATAGTGATGGTGTGTTGCGGATGCACGGCTGGATATGCGTGCCTAATGTTGATGGCCTTCGTGAGTTGATATTGGAGGAGGCCCACAGCTCGCGGTATTCTATTCATCCAGGAGCCGCAAAGATGTATTAGGATTTGAGACAACATTATTGGTGGAGAAAGATGAAGAAAGATATTGTGAATCACGTGGCTCGGTGCCTAAGCTGTCAGCAGGTCAAGTACGAGCATCAGAGACTTGGTGGTGTGTTCCAGCGTATTGATATTCCTCAGTGGAAGTGGGAAAGGATCACTATGGACTTCGTTAGTGGACTCCCTCGGACAACGAGGAAGTTTGATTTGGTTTGGGTAGTCGTGGATAGGCTGACCAAGTCGGCTCATTTCATTCCAGTGTGTACTACATACTCCTCGGAGCGGTTGGCAGAGATATTCATCCGTGAGATTGTGAGACTACATAGAGTTCCCATTTCTATTATATCAGACAGAGGTACCCAGTTCACTTCTCAGTTCTGGAGGACATTTCAGCGAGAGTTGGGTTCATGGGTAGAGCTAAGCACATCATTTCATCCACAAACGGATGGGCAGTCTGAGCATACTATTCAGATATTGGAGGACATGTTGCGTGCTTGTGTCATTGATTTCGGTGGTTCATGGGCTGATTACTTACCTCTTGCAGAGTTTGCTTATAATAATAGCTACCAGTCCAGCATTCAGATGGCGTCGTATGAAGCTTTATATGGGAGGCGGTGTAGGTCTCCTGTCGGTTGGTTTGATCCCGGCGAGGCTAGGTTGTTGGGGACAGAGTTAGTTCAGGATGCCTTAGACAAAGTGAAGGTGATCCAGGAGAGACTTCGCACAGCTCAGTCGCGTCAGAAGAGTTATGCAGACCGGAAGGTCCGATGTCACGACCCGGATTTTCCCCCAACATCGGGATCGTGATGGCGCCTACTCGTGGTAGCTAGGCAAGCCACTGTATTCATACTATCCTGTTTTTAACACAATTTTAATTAAATAAATGCGGAGTACTTTATCGAAATGGAAATAACTAATTACAAGATGAAAATCATACTGAAATCCTCTACCCAAGATGTGGAGTCACCAACTCACGAACTACTATGGAATACTACACATAAAAGTTTGAAGGAAATATAACATAATTCCGTTTGTCTCGGAACAAAGAGACTACAGCTAGTAACATAAGTAAAGAGAGAGAGACGCCGGGCCTGCGGACGTCCGCAAGCTATCTCGGTCTCAAATGTGATCAACTCCCACACAATCGATTTACTCCTGCTGCTCCTGATCGTAACCTGGACCTGTGCAAAAACGCACAGAAGTGTAGTATCAGCACAACCGACCCCATGTGCTGGTAAGTGCCTGGCCTATCTCGGCGAAGTAGTGACAAGCCTAGGACCAGACACCCACATAAACCTGTACAGTTCAATATATATGTATACCACAGAATAACAAGAAATAACCAGGTAATAACACAATAAGGAATATCTCAAGAATTCAACAATTAACAACAATTAATAAATTCACAAGGAAAAACAAAGTATAATGGAAACACAAGTAATATCAAATCAAGGAATAGCAAGCAGTTGCACGGCATCACCCTTCGTGCTTTTACTCTCATCCTCACCAAATAAGCAAATAAAGTACACGGCATCACCCTTCGTGCTTTTACTCTCATCCTCACATCCATAGTACGGCATGATCCTTCGTACATGGTTCAATAACAGGGCACGGCATGATCCTTCGTGCATAATCAATAAAACATGGCACGGCATTAACCTTCGTGCATAAATAATAAAACAAGGCACGTCATCACCCTTCGTGCATTATCACTCTTCCTCACCCAAATAACAATCACAGTTAAGGGCAAAGAAAGAAGCAGTAATTCATAAACCGTCCCAATAAGGGCAATCAATAATTATCTTCACAACAAGTCCCGACAAGGGAGAACAATAACAATTCTACAACCTGACAAAGGTTCAACGATTCATCTGTAAATATATCTCAAAATAAACATTTTCAACGACTCACGGTCATACTAGACGCCAGTGTATGGATGCTCGTCACCACAACCCATACACCGCACTCGATCACATAACACATAACACATAATCCTATTCCCTCAAGCTAGGATAGAACAAACACTTACCTCGAATGTTTATGAACGATTCAATCCGTGGAAATGTCTTTTTCTTTCAAATTTGGCTCCAATCCAATCGTATCTATACACAATTGATTTAATATCATCAATACTACTCAACAAACTAATTCATAGGGCCAATTACAACCTTTACAACATTCTGCCCGGAATAGTGAATTTTAACCTCAGGCCCACATGGTCGGAACTCGGGGTTAGGACCAAAATCCGGTTACGCATCCCCCCACGAGTTCACGTATATGATTTGTTTCAAAATCGGACCTCAATTCGAGGTCCAATTTCCCAATTTATGAAAAAACCCTATATTCTAACAAAAACAAGAAATTCTACCATGAAAACCTTTGATTTCTATTGAAAAACATGTTTAATGATGTTAGGAATTGAAAGAATTAAGTAAAAAGTAACTTACAATTGTTTTGATAAAGAAGGAATCCGTGAAGAATCGCAAATGGGTGTTTTTGTTTTGTAAAAAGTGAAGAAATGAACTGAAAATCGTGTTTTACAAGTCTCTGTGTTCGCATTTGCGAACATGGGTTCGCAATTGCGAACCCCGACCAATTTCCGGAGTTTGAAAAATAAGCTAAGGCTGGGAAGTTCGCATTTGCGAACTTTTGTTCGCATTTGCGAAGCCAAGGCAAATCTGGGGGCTTCGCATTTGCGAACATATGTTCGCATTTGTGAACCAGGCTGGCCTCCAGGGACTTTCGCATTTGCGAACATTTGTTCGCATTTGCGAACAAGGCTGGGCTGAGGGACCTTCGCATTTGCGAAGAATGCTTCGCATTTGCGAAGCATGCCTTTTCACTGGAGGCCTCGCAATTGCGAGGTTTGGTTCGCATTTGCGAACCCAAATGGTCCTGGGCACCCTTCGCATTTGCGACCAAGGGTTCGCATTTGCGAACCCTGCCTTGACCTGCCACCTTCGCAATTGCGAGAAATACTTCGCAATTGCGAAGACAACAGTTGGGTGAAAAACCAGCAGTGCAAAAATTTAGAATTTCATCCAACGGCCTATCAAATCTTTACCCGAGCTCCCGGGCTCCAAACCAAACATGTACACAACATCAAAAACACATTATGAACTTGTTCGTGCGATCACATTGCCAATATCACATCGTTTTCATCAAATCAAGCCTCAAATTCATGATTTTCATACTTTTATTTTTCAAAACTTTCAAACTTGGAACTCAAGGTCCAAAACATCTCAAACGACATCCGAATGTCACTAAACTTTACAGAAATCACATATATAATATTTAAGACTTGTACCGGGCGTCGGAACCAAAATACGAGCCCGATACCAAGGTCAATTAATTCATTTCCTTTAACAATTTCATCAAAAACAATTTCATAGAAAAATTCATAACTTGGGCTCTAGGCCTCAGAATTCGACTCCGCACGCATGTCCAAGTCCCATATTTTCCTACGGACCTCTCGGGACCATCCAATCTCGGGTCCGGATCCGTTTACCAAAAATGTTGACCGAAGTTAACCATATCAATATTAATATCATTTTTATCCAAATTTCTCATAGAATTCATATTTTCTATCACAAAATCTTTCCGGCTACATGCTCGGATTGTGCACGTAAATCGAGGCAACATGGAATGAGGTTTTCAAGGCCTCGAAGCTCGAAATGATTAATAAAATAAGTGATGACCCTTTGGGTCGTCACAATCTCCACCTCTAAAACAATCGTTCGTCCTCGAACGGACAAAAGAAAGAAGTACCGGAGTCAGGAAACAAGTGTGGGTAGCGGCTCTGCATATCAGACTCGGACTCCCAGGTCGATGCCTCAGGAGGCTGACCTCTCCATTGAACACGCACAGAAGGATAACTCTTCGACCTCAACTGTCGAACCTGCCGGTCTAGAATAGCCACCGGCTCCTCCTCGTAAGATAGATCATTGTCCAATTGGACAATACTGAAGTCTAACACATGTGTGGGATCGCCGTGGTATCTCCGAAGCATAGATACGTGAAAAACCGGATGCACGGCTGATAAGCTAGGCGGCAAAGCTAATCTGTAAGCCACCCCTCCCACTCTGTCTAGAATCTCAAATGGACCAATATACCTAGGGCCGAGCTTGCCCTTCTTTCCAAACCTCATCACGCCCTTCATAGGCGACACCCGGAGCAATACTCGTTCGCCAACCATGAAATCTACATCTCGAACCTTACGATCCGCATAAGTCTTCTGCCTGGACTGAGCTGAACGCAATCTCTCCTGGATAGTCTTGACCTTATCCAAGGCCTCCTGAACTAAGTCTGTACCTAACAACCGAGCCTCTTCCGGTTCAAACCATCCAACCGGTGATCGACATCGCCTACCATACAACGCCTCATACGGAGCCATCTGGATGCTAGACTGGTAACTGTTATTGTAGGCGAACTCTGCTAATGGCAGAAACTGGTCCCACGAGCCTCCGAAATCAATAACACGGGCTCGAAGCATGTCCTCAAGAATCTGAATAGTCCTCTCTGACTGGCCATCCGTCTGAGGATGAAATGCTGTACTCAACTGAACCTGGGTGCCTAACTCCCGCTGGACCGCTCTCCGGAACCGCGAGGTAAACTGCGTTCCCCGATCAGAGATAATAGATACTGGCACTCCACGGAGACGAACAATCTCCCTAATGTAAACCTCCGCTAACCTCTCCGACGAGTAGGAGACAGATACTGGAATAAAGTGTGCTGACTTGGTCAGCCTATCAACAATGACCCAAATAGCATCAAATTTCCTCCGAGTCAAAGGAAGTCCAGTAACGAAGTCCATAGTGATCCGCTCCCATTTCCACTCGGGAATTTCAATCCTCCGGAATACACCACCAGGTCTCTGGTGCTCATATTTCACCTGCTGACAATTTAGACACCGAGCGACATACGCAACGATATCTTTCTTCATTCTGCGCCACCAATAGTGCTGCCGTAAGTCCTGGTACATCTTCGCGGCGCCTGGGTGAATAGAATACCGCGAACTGTGGGCCTCCGCTAAGATTAACTCTCGAATCCCTTTGACATTAGGCACACAAACTCGACCCTGCAATTTCAATACCCCATCATCATCTAGATTTACCTGTGTGGCACCTCCCCGCTGTACCGTATCTCTCAACTCACGCAAATGAGGATCATCAAATTGCCTCTCACGGATACGCTCTAATAAAGAAGAACGAGCGACCGTGTAGGCTAACACCCTGCTAGGCTCAGAAATGTCTAATCTCACGAACCGGTTGGCTAAGGCCTGGACATCTAGAGCTAATGGTCTCTGACTGACCGGAATGTATGCAAGACTACCCATGCCGGCATACTTTCTACTCAAAGCATCGGCCACCACATTGGCCTTACCTGGATGATATAAGATAGTAACATCATAGTCTTTTAGCAACTCTAACCATCTCCGCTGTCGTAGATTCAACTCCTTTTGCTTGAACAAGTACTGTAGGCTTTTGTGATCAGTGTACACCTCACATGTCACACCATATAGATAATGCCTCCGGATCTTTAAGGCATGAACCACTGCTGCTAACTCAAGATCATGAACTGGATAATTCTTCTCATGTATCTTTAACTGCCTCGAAGCATAAGCGATAACCTTACCATCCCGCATCAATACCGCTCCAAGCCCTGTACGAGATGCGTCACAATAAACTGTATAAGGCCCTGTACCTGTAGGTAGTACCAACACCGGTGCGGTGGTCAAGGCCGTCTTGAGCTTCTGAAAGCTCGCCTCACACTCCTCTGACCACTGAAACTGGACACCCTTCTGGGTCAACCTGGTCATCGGGGCTGCAATAGAAGAAAACCCCTCTACAAAACGACGGTAGTAACCTGCTAATCCCAAGAAACTCCGAATCTCAGTCACTGAAGCTGGTCGAGGCCAATTCTGGACTGCCTCAATTTTCTTTGGGTCTACCTGAATACCTTTCACTGATGCAATGTGACCCAGAAATGCTACCGAACTCAGCCAGAACTCACATTTAGAAAATTTGGCATATAGTCGGTTATCTTTCAGAGTCTGAAGAACCACTTTGAGGTGTTGCTCGTGCTCTTCCTGGCTGCGGGAGTACACCAGGATGTCATCTATAAAGACTATCACGAACAGATCTAAGTAAGGCCTGAATACTCGATTCATCAACTCCATAAATGCTGCTGGGGCATTGGTCAACCCACATGACATGACCAAGAACTCATAATGCCCATATCTAGAGCGAAAGGCTGTCTTAGGAATGTCAGCCGCCCTGATCTTCAGCTGATGGTAGCCTGACCTCAAGTCTATCTTAGAGAATACCCTCGCTCCCTGGAGCTGGTCAAATAAATCATCAATCCTCGGCAGTGGATATTTATTTTTGATAGTCACCTTGTTTAACTACCGTAATCAATACACATCCGCATCGAGCCATCTTTCTTCTTTACAAATAATACAGGTGCTCCCCAGGGGGAAACACTGGGCCTGATAAAGCCCTTCTCAAGAAGGTCCTGCAACTGATCTTTCAACTCTTTTAGCTCCGACGGGGCCATACGATAGGGTGGAATAGAGATGGGCTGAGTGCCCGGTGCCAGATCAATACAGAAATCAATATCCCCGTCGGGTGGCATGCCCGGCAGGTCTGAAGGAAAAACCTCAGGAAACTCCCGTGCAATAGGGACTGAATCAATGGAAGGAACTTCTGCGCTGGAATCACGAACATAAGCCAAATAAGCTAGACACCCCTTCTCGACCATGTGTCGAGCCTTAACATAGGAAATAACAATGCGAATGGAGTGGCTTGAGGTACATTTCCACTCTAGTCGGGGTGATTCTGGCAAGGCCTAGGTCACAGTCTTGGCATGACAATCTAGAATAGCATGGTATGGGGACAACCAGTCCATCCCCAATATGACATCAAAATCCACCATGTCCAAAAGCAACAGATCAACACGGGTCTCAAGACCCCCAAATATAACTACGCACGAACGATGCACCCGATCGACTACAATAGAGTCACCCAATGGTGTAGCCACATAAACTGGAATATCCAGAGCATAGCTGGGCATGGCCAAATACGGTGCGAAGTAGGAAGACACATAGGAATATGTAGATCCAGGGTCAAATAATACTGAAGCACCTCTGCCACACACAAGAATAGTACCTGTAATCACGGCATCTGATGCCTCTGCCTCTCGCCTGGCTGGTAAAGCATAGAATCGGGGATCTGCACCTCCCCTCTGAGCTGCATCTCTAGGACGACCATCAACTGGCTGACCTCTACCTCTGGCTGGACGGTCTCCACCTCTACTTTCTCGACCTCCACCTCTACAATCTCTACCCCCGCCTCTGGCTGGCTGGGCAGGCTGAGGGTCAGCTGGGGCCTGAATCATAGGACGAGGACCTCGCTGCTGAGAGTTGCCCGCTGCTAATGGGCAATACCTAATAAAATGACCTGGGTCACCACAACCGTAACAACTCTTAGACTGATAGGGCTGCTGGCCCTGACGACCTGAATGGCCTCCACGAATACTCTGAAGAGGCTGGGCACTAATAGGAGGCTGGTCTGAATAATGCCCACGAAAACCGCGATCACCTGGTCCACCCTATGAAGCCTGAAGGGCGGAATGAAAAAGCCTGGAGGACTGGCCTCTATCTAAGGATTCTCTGCCACCAGAGGAAGAACCACCAAACCTGCCTGAATGACGAGGCCTCTTATCTGAAGAATAACCGCCTCCCCTAGCAAGAACCATCTCAACTCTGCGTGCTGCATTTGCTGCCTCCTGAAATGATATGTCACTCCCCACGCCCATAGCCATCTGGAGTCTAATTGGCTGAATTAAGCCCATCTATAAACCTGCGGACCCTCTCCCGCTCCGTGGGAAGTATCACCACTGCATGACGAGCCAAATCGACAAATCTCGTCTCATACTGTGTAACCGTCATAGTGCCCTGATGGAGGCGCTCAAACTGCCTCCGAAGTACATCCCGCTGAGTAGCAGAGAGAAACTTCTCCATAAATAGTTCCACAAACTGATCCCATGATAAAGCTGGGGACCCTGCTGGTCGAGTCAAGCAATAATCTCTCCACCAAGTCTTGGCGGATCCTGCAAGTCTGAATGTACGGAAGTCAACTCCATTTGACTCCACGATCCCCATAGTCTTGAGAATCTCATGGCAGCTGAATAAGAAGTCCTGAGGATCCTCTGATGCGGCTCCACTGAATGTAGTGGTAAATAGCTTGGAGAACCGATCAAGCCTCCATAACGAATCGAAAGTCATGGCCGCTCCATCGCCGGCATAAGCTGTGGTACCTGACTGAGTGGCCACAACTGGCGAACCACCGGTGCTCGAGGCCGAGGAGCCACCGGCTCCGAGTACGAGCAATAGGAGTCCGGGCCCCTCCTCCGGCCTGAGAAGCGGCTGGTGCAACCGATAATAAACCCGCTCCGGCAACGCCGTCCATAAATCCCGCTATTCCGACCAAAGCATCTCGGAGATCCGGGTAAATAAAGCCTCTCCCGGGACCTCAGCTGGGCCCACCGGAGCTGCTGGGACTGGAATTTCCTCGTCGATCTCAATATGAGGCTCCACCTCTGGAGTGCTGCTCGGGGCCGAGCTCTACCCCTACCACGGCCTCCGATACGGCCTTGGCCCCCGCCCCTCACGGGAGCTGCCCGGGGCTCGGGCTGCTGGTCGGCGGACGAAGAAGCACGTGTCCTCACCATCCGCGAAAGGACATAATAGAAATTCAATCGGTAATTGAGGAACAAGTCGCACGACAAGAAAGAACAAATGAGAGACTCTTTCCTAACTCAATAGACTCCGGAGGACAAGTACGGACGTCTCCGTACCTACCTCTCAAACTCTACTAAGCTTGTTCGTGAGTGGTGAGACCTATGTAACCTAGAGCTCGATACCAACTTGTCACGACCCGGATTTTCCCCCAACATCGGGATCGTGATGGCGCCTACTCGTGGTAGCTAGGCAAGCCACCGTATTCATACTATCCTGGTTTTTAACACAATTTTAATTAAATAAATGCGGAGTACTTTATCGAAATGGAAATAACTAATTACAAGATGAAAATCATACTGAAATCCTCTACCCAAGATGTGGAGTCACCAACTCACGAACTATTATGGAATACTACACATAAAAGTTTGAAGGAAATATAACATAATTCTGTTTGTCTCGGAACAAAGAGACTACAGCTAGTTAACATAAATAAAGAGAGAGAGACACCGGGCCTGCGGACGTCTGCAAGCTACCTCGGTCTCAAATGTGATCAACTCCCACGCAATCGATTTACTACTGCTGCTCCCGATCGTAACCTGGACCTGTGCAAAAACGCACAGAAGTGTAGTATCAGCACAACCGACCCCATGTGCTGGTAAGTGCCTGGCCTATCCCGGCGAAGTAGTGACAAGCCTAGGACCAGACACCCACATAAACCTGTACAGTTCAATATATATGTATACCACAGAATAACAAGACATAACCAGGTAATAACACAATAAGGAATATCTCAAGAATTCAACAATTAACAACAATTAATAAATTCACAAGGAAAAACAAAGTATAATGGAAACACAAGTAATATCAAATCAAGGAATAGCAAGCAGTTGCACGGCATCACCCTTCTTGCTTTTACTCTCATCCTCACCAAATAAGCAAATAAAGTACACGGCATCACCCTTCGTGCTTTTACTCTCATCCTCACATCCATAGTACGGCATGATCCTTCGTACATGGTTCAATAACAGGGCACGGCATGATCCTTCGTGCATAATCAATAAAACATGGCACGGCATTAACCTTCGTGCATAAATAATAAAACAAGGCACGTCATCACCCTTCGTGCATTATCACTCTTCCTCACCCAAATAACAATCACAGTTAAGGGCAAAGAAAGAAGCAGTAATTCATAAACCGTCCCAATAAGGGCAATCAATAATTATCTTCACAACAAGTCCCGACAAGGGAGAACAATAACAATTCTACAACCTGACAAAGGTTCAACAATTCATCTGTAAATATATCTCAAAATAAGCATTTTCAACGACTCACGGTCATACTAGACGCCGGTGTATGGATGCTCGTCACCACAGCCCATACACCGCACTCGATCACATAACACATAACACATAATCCTATTCCCTCAAGCTAGGATAGAACAAACACTTACCTCGAATGTTTATGAACGATTCAATCCGTGGAAATGTCTTTTTCTTTCAAATTTGGCTCCAATCCAATCGTATCTATACACAATTGATTTAATATCATCAATACTACTCAACAAACTAATTCATAGGGCCAATTATAACTTTTACAACATTCTGCCCGGAATAGTGAATTTTGACCCCGGGCCCACATGGTCGGAACTCGGGGTTAGGACCAAAATCCGGTTACCCATCCCCCCACGAGTTCACGTATATGGTTTGTTTCAAAATCGGACCTCAATTCGAGGTCCAATTTCCCAATTTATGAAAAAACCCTATATTCTAACAAAAACAAGAAATTCCACCATGAAAACCTTTGATTTCTATTGAAAAACATGTTTAATGATGTTAGGAATTGAAAGAATTAAGTAAAAAGTGACTTACAATTGTTTTGATAAAGAAGGAATCCGTGAAGAATCGCAAATGGGTGTTTTTGTTTTGTAAAAAGTGAAGAAATGAACTGAAAATCGTGTTTTACAGGTCTCTGTGTTCGCATTTGCGAACATGGGTTCGCAATTGCGAACCCCGACCAATTTCTCTGGAGTTTGAAAAATAAGCTAAGGCTGGGAAGTTCGCATTTGCGAACTTTTGTTCGCATTTGCGAAGCCAAGGCAAATCTGGGGGCTTCGCATTTGCGAACATATGTTCGCATTTGCGAACCAGGCTGGCCTCCATGGACTTTCGCATTTGCGAACATTTGTTCGCATTTGCGAACAAGGCTGGGCTGAGGGACCTTCGCATTTGCGAAGAATGCTTCGCATTTGCGAAGCATGCCTTTTCACTGGAGGCCTCGCAATTGCGAGGTTTGGTTCGCATTTGCGAACCCAAACGGTCCCGGGCACCCTTCGCATTTGCGACCAAGGGTTCGCATTTGCGAACCCTGCCTTGACCTGCCACCTTCGCAATTGCGAGAAATACTTCGCAATTGCGAAGACAACAACTGGGTGAAAAACCAGCAGTGCAAAAATTCAGAATTTCATCCAACGGCCTATCAAATCTTTACCCGAGCTCCCCGGGCTCCAAACCAAACATGTACACAACATCAAAAACACATTATGAACTTGTTCGTGTGATCACACCGCCAATATCACATCGTTTTCATCAAATCAAGCCTCAAATTCATGATTTTCATACTTTTAGTTTTTAAAACTTTCAAACTTGGAACTCAAGGTCCAAAACATCTCAAACTACATCCGAATGTCACCAAACTTTATAGAAATCACATATATAATATTTAAGACTTGTACCGGGCGTCGGAACCAAAATACGAGCCCTATACCAAGGTCAATTAATTCATTTCCTTTAACAATTTCATCAAAAACAATTTCATAGAAAAATTCATAACTTGGGCTCTAGGCCTCAGAATTCGACTCCGGACGCATGTCCAAGTCCCATATTTTCCTACGGACCTCTCGGGACCATCCAATCTCGGTCCGGATCCGTTTACCAAAAATGTTGACCGAAGTCAACCATATCAATATTAATATCATTTTTATCCAAATTTCTCATAGAATTCATATTTTCTATCACAAAATCTTTCCTGCTACATGCTCGGATTGTGCATATAAATCGAGGAAACATAGAATGAGGTTTTCAAGGCCTCAGAAGCTCAAAATGATTAATAAAATAAGTGATGACCCTTTGGGTCGTCACATCCGAGATGTGTCTTATTCAGTAGGTGAGAAAGTGTTGCTGAAGGTTTCGCCTATGAATGGCGTTATGAGGTTTGGAAAGAAAGGAAAGTTGAGCCCAAGGTTCATTGGACCTTTTGAGGTGCTTAGGATAGTTGGGGAGGTGGCCTATATGCTTGCTTTGCCACCCAGTTTGTCGGGAGTTCACCCGGTATTCCATGTATCTATGCTCCGGAAGTCTGTTGGAGACCTGTCAGATGTGTTAGACTTCAGCACGATACAGCTGGATGAGGACTTGACCTATGATGTGGAGCTAGTAGCCATTTTGGGTCGACAGGTTCGTAAGTTGAGATCTAAGGACATAGCTTTAGTGAAAGTGACGTGGAGAGGTCGTCCCGTGGAGGAAGCAACTTGGGAGACCAAGCAGGAGATGCGGAGCAGATATCCACACTTATTTGATACTCCAGGTATGTTTCTTAACCCACTCACGGACGAGCGTTGGTTTAAGTTGGGGAGAATGTAACGATCCGGCCCGTCGTTACGGGAATTACCACCTCGTTACCTTGCATTTACATGTCTTATGATTTTATATCAGTGTTAGAGTTTATCGGGTGAGTTAGGAGTGATTCGGGTTGATAATGAGGCATATAGCATTTTTGAAGGAAGCTTGAATATGGAAAGTCAACTTGGAGTTTACTAATTAGATAGAGTGCTCGGAATCAGATTTTGATGATTCGACTAGTTTCGGGGGATTATTTATGACTTAGGGGAGCAATCGGAATCGAATTTGGAGGTCCGGTGTAGTTTTAGGCTTGAATTGGCTAAGATTGAATTTTGGTGAAATCCGAACGGTAGGTGAGATTTTGATCCGGGGGTCGGAATGGAATTCCGACAATTCCTGTAGTTTTGTTATGTGATTTGGATATGTCTGCAAAGTTTCAGGTCATTCGGACGTCGTTTGATCGGGTTTCGGATTGGATGTTAGATTCGGAAGTTTGAAGAAAACTTAGGCTTGACTCCGTGTGAAATTGGTGATTTTGATGTTTAGGATGGTGTTTTTATGATTGGAACAAGTCCGTATTATGTTTTGGAGTAGGTTGGTGGTTTTCGTTGGGGTCCCGGGGGCCTCGGGATGAATTCGGACCATCATCCGTGCATTTTAGACTTGGAAAAACCTGCAGAAAATTGCAGGTCAGTGCAGCAGGAAATTTCTCTCCGCGATCGCATGGCGAGGGTAGTGATCGCGTAGGGTCAGGGGGCAGGATCAATGCGATCGTAGGAAGCACTGTCGCGATCGCGTAGAGTTAACTGGTTGGGCATCGCGATCGCATGAGTATCTACGCGATCGCGTAGGAGAAAAATGTGGTCCGAGATTTTGTGATACGCGAT
Source organism: Nicotiana noctiflora (assembly GCA_032618575.1). Taxonomy (NCBI): domain Eukaryota; kingdom Viridiplantae; phylum Streptophyta; class Magnoliopsida; order Solanales; family Solanaceae; genus Nicotiana; species Nicotiana noctiflora. The sequence goes on along the minus strand of JASVEL010010666.1, from coordinate 7,975 downwards.
CGCATGAGGAGAGACACGATCACGTAAGGCCGGAAATTGGATCATCGCGATCGCGTAAGGCTATTTAAATGCCTGACAGAAACAGTTTTTAAACCAGACAGACGCGAGGGTTTCATTATTTACTCCGTTTTTGCACCACTTTGAGAGAAAATTTATATCTTTGAAGAGAGAATTCATCGGGTAATCATCGGAGGTAAATTCCTTGATTCAAAACGTAATTTTATGGTAGAATTAACATCAATTTTCATGAAATTGGAAAGAAACTGTGAAGAATTATGGCATAGGTATTGAAAACAAATTTTTGAGTTTTGAAAGGCCATTCGAACTCCGATTTTGATAAATTTTATATGCACGGACTCGTGGAGAGACGAGGATCGCGTTGGTATAAGTTTCGGAATTTTTCGGACAGCGAGCCCGGGATCGGGTTTTACCAACTTAGTGTATTTATGCATTTTTCATGTAAATTGAATTGGGTTATGTTTCCTTGACCCGTGATTGACATAATTATTGTGGTTTGAATAGATTCTACGCACGCGGCAGCGAATTCTAAAGGAAAAGGCAATGCGTACGAGTCTACGACCGGCTAGAGGTGAGTAGTTTGTGTATATGGTACCCTGAGGGTTCGAAATCCCGGCTTAGCACATTGTGACGCTAGTAGGGCGTGGCTCACACCCCGTGGCAGGTGTGGAGATTGGTTGTGACTGGGGATTGAGACTTAGTCCATCCCGAAAGCGTATAATATGATATTAATGGTTGAAAAGCACTGTGTTTGATATAATTGTGGGTTGTAAGCCATGTTTGGGTCCTTGTGCCGACCTGTAGTATCCCTAGGGAATAGTTATATATGTGATAGCTATACTTGCTAAATCACTAATCTCAGTCCCGGTTGAAATCACGGTATTGAATTGCTAAGTCACGTGTTTTTGCGAAAATTAAATAAAAGTTAATGTATTTTCATAATTAATGAAAATGAACCTGGAAATAAATAATTTGAGCTGCTTTTTGACTTATATGATTGTTGTGGACTGAGGATGGATCGGGCTGCATGCCGCAGTGGTTGATATGATATGAGGATCGGGCTGCATGCCGCAGCGGTATTGCGCTTGGGCTGTAGGAGCCCCTCCGGAGTCTGTACACACCCCCAGTGAGCGCCGTCGACGTTAAATGGATTGGGCTACACGCCATAGCGGTTATGTGCATTGCATTGCATCTTTATCTGTTGAAATGTCTGTGAAAATTGTATCGTACTGTTGTTGCTAGTTCGTAGGAGGATCGGACTGTAGTTTAGCTTCATTTTTGTGGTATTTTGTGGATTTCTTGGTTTCAGCTACTTAGTACTCACCCCTACTCCCTGCACCTTTTGTGTGTGCAGACTCAGGTACTCAGGAGAAGTAGACGAGCATTTCCAGCTTTTGCAGAGTCATACCGAGTTGCTAAGGTAGTTGCCGACGTTCACAGAACCTAGCTTCTCCTCTCTTTTCTGTTGCTATTTTATGTTCAGATATGAGAACTTTTATATAGTATTCTCTACTTTTGTTCGGTTTTGTTTGGAGGCTCTAGACTTGTGACTCCAGATCTTTGGGAGTGTTAGTTGTTTTCGCACTTCTCAGTATTTTGTTCGTATTATTATTATTTGAGTTCTTTGACTCATATATTCTTCTTGAGTTGTCCATTTGGGACTGATATTCGTTTGTGATAAACAATTGTTGGTCTGGCTGGCCTAGCTTAATTGTTGGGCACCATCACTCCCGAATTTGGGTCGTGACATGCTCAAGTTTTGCTAGTTTTGAGATTTTTTATGTATTTCGATTGTTTTCAATTGGGTGTTGTTCCATTAGCCTATTTTGATAAATTTGTACTGATTTTGGCTAGTTTCGACGCGCCGGTTCGAGGAGCTAATTCGTCACGGGCTTGAGTTTTCACCGGATCGAGGTAGGTAGTACTTGTAAATGATGTCTTAAGGGTAAGTAAACTCCGGACTTGCACATCCTAGTACTGTATTGAGGTGACTTGCAGGCCAGATAACAGGCGTGGGGTAGAGCACTGCTGGGGATTGTGACTTGGTCCGTCCCGCTTAATAAATAATAATACTTAATTGCTTGAAATTGAATTGACACCCTAATAAAGATATTTATTATCAGGAATTGGACTGATTATCATGTTTTGGGCTTCATGCCGATTATCTGAATCCTTCAAGAATTGGTATTACTGTCTTGATAATACTGTGCATATTTTCATCTCAATCTAAGGTTTTGAAAATGTATTTTGCTACTCAGCATTTTAATAAGATTTGAAAAACTTGAACAAGGTTTTGATGACATTTTAGCTGTGAGCTGATATGATACTGTTGCCCAAGGGGCTTATATGCATTCATGACTATGCATGGATCGGACTGCACGCTACAGCATGAGTGATATTGATATTGCGTTTGGGCTGTAGGAGCCCCTCCAGAGTCCAAACCCCCATAGTGAGCGCGTGCGCCTTTGCATGGATCGGGTTGTACGCCACAACATCATATGCATTGCATTACATACATGTATTGGCCTACTTGTACTACGTGGCATGACATTTATCACTCATACATCAATGGCATACATGTGTTATCTGCCTTATTGACCAGATACTCTGGTGGACATTGATAAGGAGTGTTGAGCCCAAGGGGCTGATTTGAGTGCAGACTTGCACTGTCTGAGATTGTACCAGGTATTGAGCTGTTATAATGAAAGGAAGAGATGTTAAAAAGAGATTTCTAAATAATCTATTCACAAATGCTGAAAAGGAACAAAATGAAAGTGTATTGTAGTTTAAAAGATGGTTCGATATTATATAGCATGAGATAGTGCTTTGTATGATTTTCTTTTCCACAGCATTATTTACTTTTATTACCGCTGAGTTGGAAGTACTCACTCGACTCCCTGCACCATGGGTGCAGATTCAGGTACCTGGAGGCTTAGCTGAGCTTGGTGCTGGACTAGACCCAGTTGGGATCGTCGAGGTAGCTGCCTGGCGTCCGCAGGACCCGACATTTTCCCCTTACTACTCTATTATTGTTTATTCCATGTACTCTTAACTTGTAGAGTTATTTACAGTATTGACTGATATTCTGATAGAGGCTCTTGGCTCGTGACCCCAGATCTTTGGGAAGTTACGTTGTTTTTAGAAGGTTTTGAGATATTATTATATCTATCACTTTAATTTGGTTTCTTTCTCTGATATTGACTTAAAATAAGTGATTTTGAGCTCTAAGCTCGGGATGAGAGTGTATTTGTCGGGCTGGCCTAGCTATGTGCTGGGCGGCATCACGATCGGGGTTTGGGGTCATCACAAGTTGGTATCAGAGCCTAGGTTACTAGGCCTCATGAGTCTTGAGCCGGTTAGTAGTGTCTCGCGGATCGGTACAAAGATGTCTGTATTTATCCTCGGGAGGCTGCGGACCTTTTAGGAAACACTTCACAATTTTAGAATTCCTATCGTGCGTACTTGATTTAACTTGAGATGTAATTCTTGAAATTCCTTCCACACGTCTGTATGCGCACTTGAGCGCTCAGTAATTCCCTTGATCGCTTGTGACTCCTCGATCGATGGGCGAGATATAATCTCTGTGAGTTCATGTTGGGCAGTCGGGAGGACTTGAGGCCAGATCTTTGTCTATGGCTTGAGCACCGAAGTGCTAATTTTGCGAGCTGGTATGATAAAATTTATATGATCAGTATTGTCCCTAATTGTGGTAATGGCGGTTTGATAATGGGTGAGCTTTTAGGTGTTCGACTCTTATTGTGATCCGTTTTGTAGCATCTAGCTGTGGGCGTGGTGAATATGTTCATGTCTCTTAGTGGAAAGGTAAAGTGCACTACGTATGGTAGTATGAGTTCAGACTTAGGAAGAACGAATGTGTTGTGCTATGTGTATTGTGGTGAAAGGTAGTTGATATATGTTATGATTCGAGCAGGTGCAGCGCATGCCTATGTATCAATTTTGATAAGGTAATTTATGTAGTGTTGAGGTTAATGTTGTTGATATATGTTGTGATGTCTTGTCGAGTTGCAGATGTATTGTTAGGATGGTTTTGGTGATTCTCTGGCAGGTGGATAGGCCAAATTACAAAGGAAACTCTGTCAAAATTTTTGGAAAATTTAGGACGTAGAAAAGATTTTGTCACCTAAAGAGTGGGATTAACGGTTGTGTGTGTATAAATGCAAGAATTGCAGAAGAGTTAAGATTTCTGATCATTCGAGTCTCTGCCAAAGCTTGTAAATGACTCGATTTTAATCTCACTATAACATTGCGGCATCATTTGAGTAAGAATGCTATGAGTGGATAAAGATGCTTTGATATATGGCTTCGAGCCAAGTTGGGGAGGTTGCTATTGATTAACTAATTGTACTGTTGTATGCTATGTTGGTTCTGTCTCTAAGTATGTTGGGAAATTTTGACGAAGGTTATATGGTGCTTCGTTGATATGAAGAAATACTAGGATGTTTTGAACTACTGTTGATAAAGAATGCTCGGTGTATAGAAAAGAATGATGGCTATTTGTATGTATGTAATCATGTTTTGCGGTTTCAGAGTTCTAACAAAGCATGAGTGGTTCTGTTCAATAAGACAGTTGAATTACAGCTGAATAAGGGTGAATGACGCCTGAGAATGGTGTTGCAGTGTTCAAGTTTTACTTGTAACAGTCAGGTGCCTTAAGATTGTGTATGTGGCTAAAGACTGTGGTTTCGTTACAAGAAATCGAGACTTGTGGTATGTTATATTAATTATAGGATTCTATGTATCCATATTGGAAGGTAATGATAACGAATTTCGAATCGCAGGAAGTTCTTCAAAATAAAGTATTGTAGAATGTGGTACTTTTGGGAAATATCTGAGAAAGTATTCAGTGGTCTATGGGTCCTAGACCGTGTGGTCTTATGTATGATTCTTGTGTGGTAACCTGTATTGAGGTATTGTGGCATTACAGTAAGGGCTAATAATAAATTAAAGATGAATCAGAAAGGAAATTGGGTAAATGGAATAGCTTGATAATAAACCGAAACATTATGATAAAGATACGATTAATTCTTGGTATGTGTTTGAAGTAATGAGTCTTACAGGTATTGTGCAACAAAGCTCTTGAGTGTTGGCAGTTGCGTAGCTCGATGTGGGTAGAAGGACTCAGTCCTGGCAATTTAGTTTATGCAATGGAATTGGGAGAAAGAGTTCGTGATGTGTTTTACCATGGTCTGAACATGAGTATATCTTCTGTTGGTATGCGAAGCTTGGAATGTGTAATGATTTTTCTTCTATATAGGATCATGAAAGTCCTTGACTAGTTGAGTGCATCGATGTCTACGGCGTAGGAGAGGAATAGAAATTTCCATGTTATCTGACTGTGGTATGGTATATGCGATGTGCTATGAAAAGTTGATAATAACATGTTCAAGGTTTGGGTCCAGTTCATAATATAATGGTAAGTCATTAGAATTCTGGAGCAGTGCGGGCAGCTGCAGATAAATTAAGAATCAATCTTTCTGGTGATTAAGGAAAAATGGTACTGCTGTTCTAGTGATTTGATGGGGTATATGTTCAAAAGGGCAAGGTAATGTAAACTGATAATATCCGGTGGTATTGCAGTATTCTCTTGTCGGATACGTTTTTTGTGGCCGAGCTTGAGGCTATATATGTTTATTGTAATGAGAAACTTGACTCTATGTGCATTTCCTCTTGCGAGATTTATGCGTGGATCGGGTGGCACGCCGCCATGGGTTATTTGGACCGGGTGACACGCCGCCATAGGTATGGTATCTGGATCGGGTGGCATGCCGCCACGGGTATGTTATTTGGAGCGGGTTGCATGCCGCAACAGTGTGATATGGAGAATAGTTTTCTATATGTTACCGTGTATACAATACTTCCTGGGTTCTGAGGAAAGTCCGTATTGGGTATTGCTTGGCGAATGGTGCATGGGTTGTGTCCTTACAAGATTTGATAGCGTATATTAATTGTTTCACCTTGGATAAGATCTATTGTTTAAGTTCAGGCCTAAATATGTGCGTGGCTGACCTTTTTGAGAATGGTGACTTGAGGTGCTTCATGGGTAATAGTGTTTGGAAAGAATCATGAGTTGTGGCAAGGCCACGTGATGTTATGGCCTTTCGAGGAGGATTCATGTACTCTATTTCTATGATGTGAGACGGGATCTCAGTTCCATGTTATTATGGTATGGAGGGATTGAATTACAGCTCTTATGTTTGAGTCAGTTGTTATGATTTGAGTATGTTCAGACATTTCTCATTGAAGCCTGTATTGGGCTCATCGCGGCTTAGGCCGGTGTTGAGGTGTCATATCACCAGTGCGGTGTGTTATAATCGAAATGATCGTTGGAGTCATTAATGAGTGCGAGCATATGTGATTTCAGCTGGCTAGAAAGGTAATATCGAAGTTTGGGTTCAAAATCTGTTGTTGTATTAGTTAAAAGGGAAATGGATTCATGAATGGTTGACTTGAGAGATGAATTCGATATATTGCGTGTTCGGTTGTCGTGTGCAGGATATGAAGGTCTTGGAATAAGACTTTAGCAAATGAGAAAGGTTTTTCTATTAGTATTTGGTTATTGTGGCCAGTTGCTGTGAATGGATGCCATCATCTCGAGTGTTTGGGCGGTGTAGTATATCATATGATCCCACCTGGAGTGGCAAGTATGGGTTATTGCAGTTGGTTTTGGTTCATTCTGAGTGTAGACGTGGGGTTCTGATCTGGTGTGTGATTTCGGGGAGTGCAATGTGGTCTATGGTTCAGATGGACTGTGGAATTCCAGCTATATTGTGTTATCGGACTTATGATAGATAGGGTGACGTGGTATCACCCTGAGTATATGCTTGGTAAGATCATTCAACTATTGGGTTGCTTCTAGTACAACTCTGGGTACGCTCGAGGACGAGCGTTTGTTTAAGTTGGGGAGAATGTGACGACCCAGTCCGTCATCACGTGAGTTACTACCCAATTTTCCCCGTTATATACTTGTTCATGTTCCAATATATGTGTTGGTGAATTTGAGTCAATTCGGATCTAGTTTGGTAGGAAATGAGACAAATAGTCTCTTTGTTGAAGGAACAGTTGGAAAAGTCAACCGGATATTGACTTGTGAGTTAGAGGGCTCAAAATTGAATTCTAATGGTTCGGTTAGCTTCGGGGGTTGATTTGTGACTTAGGAGAGTGATCGGAATTGAATTTGGAGGTTCGGTGTAGAAATAGGCTTGAATTAGCAAAGTTGGAATTTTGGCGAAATCCGGTTGATAAGTGAGATTTTGATCGGGGAGTCAGAACGGAATTCCGATAGTTGCAATAGCTTCGTTAGATGATTTTGGATATGTCTGCAAATTTTTAGGTCATTCAGACATCGTTTGGTCGGGTTTTTGATAAAATGTTGGTTTCGGAAGTTTTAGTTGAAACTTAAGCTTGAATCAGCCTTAATTGATGATTCATGTGTTTAAGGGTATGTTTTTATGATTGGAACAAGTTCGTGTGATGATTTAGAGTTAATTTGTATTTTTGGTTGAGGTCTCAGGGGCCTCGGGATGTTTTCGGAGGGTGAAACGGATGAATTTTTGAAGTGTGTAATTGCTGGTATTAATGCAGCAGTGATTTCCGCTTCTGCGGAAAGAGGACCGCAGAAGCGGCTCCGCAGAAGCGGAATAATGAACGCAGGAGCGATCGCAGGCTAGTCAGTGAAACTCCGCAGAAGCGAGAGTTTGGTCGCAAGGGTGGGCTTGCAGAAGCGAGCCATGTTCCGCAGAAGCGGACTTCAGTGATTGGGGGAATCTCGCAGAAGCGAATAAGATTCTGCTTAAGCGGTCTCGCAGGCGCGAGACTTGAACCGCAGAAGCGATGGGTGACTTAATAAAATGTCGCAGAAGGGACAACATTTATCACATTTGAGGCTTCAAACTTAGAGGCGATTTTGGCGATTTTGAGGAGGAAATCGAGGGGTATC